>CAWWDY010001991.1:0-72704 GCA_963942605.1 Poecilus cupreus
CATGCAAAAGCATACTAAACACCGTTTTCAAGTATTTTAACTGTCTTATTCATGTATATGTCGTTTGTAATGGCTTATGTTTGCAAAATCAATATAAAATAGCTGTTTTCAGCTTGCAAAAACATACAAAATGTTGTTTTCAAGTATGTAAACTGTCATATTCATGTTTCTGTCGTGTATAATAGCTAATGTTGGTGAAAGCAAGATAAAAATGCTGTTTTAAGCATGTAAAAGCATACAAAACACGGTTTTCAAGTATTTAAACTGTCATATTCATGTTTTTGTCGTGTATAATAGCTAATGTTGGTGAAAGCAAGATAAAAATGCTGTTTTAAGCATGCAAAAGCTTACAAAACACCGTTTTTAAGTATTTAAACTGTCATATTCATGTATATGTTGGTGAAAGCAAGATAAAAATGCTGTTTTAAGCATGCAAAAGCATACAAAACACCATTTTCAAGTATTTAAACTGTCATATGCATGTTTCTGTCGTGTATAATAGTTAATGTTGGTGAAAGCAAGAAAAAATGTTGTTTTAAGCATGCAAAAGTATACAAAACACCGTTTTCAAGTATTTGTACTATCATATTCATGTATATGTCGTGTGTAATGGCTTATGTTTGGAAAATCAAGTTAAAAATGCTGTTTTAAGCATGCAAAAGCATACAAAACACCGTTTTCAAGTATTTAAACTGTTATATTCATGTATATGTCGTGCGTCATGGCTTATGTTTGCAAAATCAAAATAAAATAGCTGTTTTCAGCTTGCAAAAACATACAAAATGCTGTTTTCAAGTATTTAAAATGTTATATTCATGTTTCTGTCGTGTATAATAGCTAATGTTGGTGAAAGCAAGATAAAATTGCTGTTTTAAGTATGCAAAAACATACAAAACGCTGTTTCCAAGTATTTAAACTGTCATATTCATGTATGTGTCGTGTGTAATGGCTTATGTTTGCAAAATCAAGATAAAATATCTGTTTTCAGCTTGCAAAAACATACAAAATGCTGTTTTCAAGTATATAAACTGTCATATTCATGTTTCTGTCGTATATAATAGCTAATGTTGGTGAAAGCAAGACAAAAATGCAGTTTTAAGCATGCAAAAGCATACAAAACACCGTTTTCAAGTATTTAAACTATCATATTCATGTATATGTCGTGTGTAATGGCTTATGTTTGCAAAATCAAGATAAAATATCTGTTTTCAGCTTGCAAAAACATACAAAATGCTGTTTTCAAGTATTTAAACTGTCATATTCATGTTTCTGTCGTGTATAATAGCTAATGTTGGTGAAAGCAAGATAAAAATGCTGTTTTAAGCATGTAAAAGCATACAAAACACGGTTTTCAAGTATTTAAACTGTCATATTCATGTTTTTGTCGTGTATAATAGCTAATGTTGGTGAAAGCAAGATAAAAATGCTGTTTTAAGCGTGCAAAAGCATACAATACACCGTTTTCAAGTATTAAAATGTCATATTTATGTATATGTCGTGTGTAATGGCTTATGTTTGCAAAATCAAGATAAAATAGCTGTTTTCAGCTTGCAAAAACATACAAAATGTTGTTTTCAAGTATTTAAACTGTCATATTCATGTTTCTGTCGTGTATAATAGCTAATGTTGGTGAAAGCAAGAAAAAAATGCTGTTTTAAGCATGCAAAAGCATACAAAACACCGTTTTCAAGTATTTAAACTATAATATTTATGTATATGTCGTGTGTAATGGCTTATGTTTGGAAAATCAAGATAAAAATGCTGTTTTAAGCATGCAAAAGCATACAAAACACCGTTTTCAAGTATTTAAACTGTTATATTCATGTATATGTCGTGCGTAATGGCTTATGTTTGCAAAATCAAAATAAAATAGCTGTTTTCAGCTTGCAAAAACATACAAAATGCTGTTTTCAAGTATTTAAACTGTTATATTCATTTTTCTGTCGTGTATAATAGCTAATGTTGGTGAAAGCAAGATAAAATTGCTGTTTTAAGCATGCAAAAGATCACAAAACACCGTTTTCAAGTATTTAAACTGTCATATTCATGTATATGTCGTGTGTAATGGCTTATGTTTGCAAAATCAAGATAAAAATGCTGTTTTAAGCATGCAAAAGCATACAAAACACCGTTTTCAAGTATTTAAACTGTCATATTCATGTTTCTGTCGTGCATAATAGCTAATGTTGGTGAAAGCAAGATAAAAATGCTGTTTTAAGCATGCAAAAGCATACTAAACACCGTTTTCAAGTATTTTAACTGTCTTATTCATGTATATGTCGTGTGTAATGGCTTATGTTTGCAAAATCAATATAAAATAGCTGTTTTTAGCTTGCAAAAACATACAAAATGTTGCTTTCAAGTATGTAAACTGTCATATTCATGTTTATGTCGTGTATAATAGCTAATGTTGGTGGAAGCAAGATAAAAATGCTGTTTTAAGCATGCAAAAGCATACAAAACACCGTTTTCAAGTATTTAAACTGTCATATTCATGTATATGTCGTGTGTAATGGCTTATGTTTGCAAAATCAAGTTAAAATATCTGTTTTCAGCTTGAAAAACATACAAAGTGCTGTTTTCAAGTATTTAAACTGTCATATTCATGTTTCTGTCGTGTATAATAGCTAATGTTGGTGAAAGCAAGATAAAAATGCTGTTTTAAGCATGCAAAAGCATACAAAACACCATTTTAAAGTATTTAAACTGTCATATTCATGTTTCTGTCGTGTATAATAGCTAATGTTGGTGAAAGCAAGAAAAAAATGCTGTTTTAAGAATGCAAAAGCATACAAAACACCGTTTTCAAGTATTTAAACTATCATATTTATGTATATGTCGTGTGTAATGGCTTATGTTTGGAAAATCAAGATAAAAATGCTGTTTTAAGCATGCAAAAGCATACAAAACACCGTTTTCAAGTATTTAAACTGTTATATTCATGTATATGTCGTGCGTAATGGCTTATGTTTGCAAAATCAAAATAAAATAGCTGTTTTCAGCTTGCAAAAACATACAAAATGCTGTTTTCAAGTATTTAAACTGTTATATTCATTTTTCTGTTGTGTATAATAGCTAATGTTGGTGAAAGCAAGATAAAATTGCTGTTTTAAGCATGCAAAAGATCACAAAACACCGTTTTCAAGTATTTAAACTGTCATATTCATGTATATGTCGTGTGTAATGGCTTATGTTTGCAAAATCAAGATAAAAATGCTGTTTTAAGCATGCAAAAGCATACAAAACACCGTTTTCAAGTATTTAAACTGTCATATTCATGTTTCTGTCGTGCATAATAGCTAATGTTGGTGAAAGCAAGATAAAAATGCTGTTTTAAGCATGCAAAAGCATACTAAACACCGTTTTCAAGTATTTTAACTGTCTTATTCATGTATATGTCGTGTGTAATGGCTTATGTTTGCAAAATCAATATAAAATAGCTGTTTTTAGCTTGCAAAAACATACAAAATGTTGCTTTCAAGTATGTAAACTGTCATATTCATGTTTATGTCGTGTATAATAGCTAATGTTGGTGGAAGCAAGATAAAAATGCTGTTTTAAGCATGCAAAAGCATACAAAACACCGTTTTCAAGTATTTAAACTGTCATATTCATGTATATGTCGTGTGTAATGGCTTATGTTTGCAAAATCAAGTTAAAATAGCTGTTTTCAGCTTGAAAAACATACAAAGTGCTGTTTTCAAGTATTTAAACTGTCATATTCATGTTTCTGTCGTGTATGATAGCTAATGTTGGTGAAAGCAAGATAAAAATGCTGTTTTAAGAATGCAAAAGCATACTAAACACCGTTTTCAAGTATTTTAACTGTCATATTCATGTATATGTCGTATGTAATGGCTTATGTTTGCAAAATCAATATAAAATAGCTGTTTTCAGCTTGCAAAAACATACAAAATGTTGTTTTCAAGTATGTAAACTGTCATATTCATGTTTCTGTCCTGTATAATAGCTAATGTTGGTGAAAGCAAGATAAAAATGCTGTTTTAAGCATGCAAAAGCATACAAAACACCGTTTTCAAGTATTTAAACTCTCATATTCATGTATATGTCGTGTGTAATGGCTTATGTTTGCAAAATCAAGATAAAATAGCTGCTTTCAGCTTGCAAAAATATACAAAATGCTGTTTTCAAGTATTTAAACTGTCATATTCATGTTTCTGTCGTGTATAATAGCTAATGTTGGTGAAAGCAAGATAAAAATGCTGTTTTAAGCATGTAAAAGCATACAAAACACGGTTTTCAAGTATTTAAACTGTCATATTCATATATATGTCGTGTGTAATGGCTTATGTTTGCAGAATCAAAATAAAATAACTGTTTTCAGCTTGCAAATACATACAAAATGCTGTTTTCAAGTATTTAAACTGTCATATTCATGTTTTTGTCGTGTATAATAGCTAATGTTGGTGAAAGCAAGATAAAAATGCTGTTTTAAGCATGCAAAAGCTTACAAAACACCGTTTTTAAGTATTTAAACTGCCATATTCATGTTTCTGTCGTGTATAATAGCTAATGTTGGTGAAAGCAAGACAAAAATGCTGTTTTAAGCATGCAAAAGCATACAAAACACCGTTTTGAAGTATTTAAACTGTCATATTCATGTGTTGGTGAAAGCAAGATAAAAATGCTGTTTTAAGCATGCAAAAGCATACAAAACACCATTTTCAAGTATTTAAACTGTCATATGCATGTTTCTGTCGTGTATAATAGCTAATGTTGGTGAAAGCAAGAAAAAAATGCTGTTTTAAGCATGCAAAAGCATACAAAACACCGTTTTCAAGTATTTGTACTATCATATTCATGTATATGTCGTGTGTAATGGCTTATGTTTGGAAAATCAAGATAAAAATGCTGTTTTAAGCATGCAAAAGCTTACAAAACACCGTTTTCAAGTATTTAAACTGTCATATTCATGTTTCTGTCGTGTATAATAGCTAATGGTGGTGAAAGCAAGATAAAAATGCTGTTTTAAGCATGCAAAAGCATTCAAAACACCGTTTTCAAGTATTTAAACTGTTATATTCATGTATATGTCGTGCGTAATGGCTTATGTTTGCAAAATCAAAATAAAATAGCTGTTTTCAGCTTGCAAAAACATACAAAATGCTGTTTTCAAGTATTTAAACTGTTATATTCATGTTTCTGTCGTGTCTAATAGCTAATGTTGGTGAAAGCAAGATAAAATTGCTGTTTTAAGTATGCAAAAACATACAAAACGCTGTTTCCAAGTATTTAAACTGTCATATTCATGTATGTGTCGTATGTAATGGCTTATGTTTGCAAAATCAAGATAAAATAGCTGTTTTCAGCTTGCAAAAACATACAAAATGCTTTTATCAAGTATCTAGACTGTCATATTCATGTTTCTGTCGTGTATAATAGCTAATGTTGGTGAAAGCAAGATAAAAATGCTGTTTTGAGCATGCAAAAGCATACAAAACACCGTTTTCAAGTATTTAAACTGTCATATTCATGTATATGTCGTGTGTAATGGCTTATGTTTGGAAAATCAAGATAAAAATGCTGTTATAAGCATGCAAAAGCATAAAAAACACCGTTTTCAAGTATTTAAACTGTCATATTCATGTGTATTTCGTGTGTAATGGCTTATGTTTGCAAAATCAAGAAAAAATATCTGTTTTCAGTTTGCAAAAACATACAAAATGTTGTTTTCAAGTATTTAAACTGTCATATTCATGTTTCTGTCGTGTAAAATAGCTAATGTTGGTGAAAGCAAGATAAAAATGCTGTTTTAAGCATGCAAAAGCATACAAAACACCATTTTAAAGTATTTAAACTGTCATATTCATGTTTCTGTCGTGTATAATAGCTAATGTTGGTGAAAGCAAGAAAAAAATGCTGTTTTAAGCATGCAAAAGCATACAAAACACGGTTTTCAAGTATTTAAACTATCATATTTATGTATATATCGTGTGTAATGGCTTATATTTGGAAAATCAAGATAAAAATGCTGTTTTAAGCATGCAAAAGCATACAAAACACCGTTTTCAAGTATTTAAACTGTCATATTCATGTTTCTGTCGTGTATAAAAGCTAATGGTGGTGAAAGCAAGATAAAAATGCTGTTTTAAGCATGCAAAAGCATACAAAACACCGTTTTCAAGTATTTAAACTGTTATATTCATGTATATGTCGTGCGTAATGGCTTATGTTGGCAAAATCAAAATAAAATAGCTGTTTTTAGCTTGCAAAAACATACAAAATGCTGTTTTCAAGTATTTAAACTGTCATATTCATGTTTCTGTCGTATATAATAGCTAATGTTGGTGAAAGCAAGATAAAAATGCTGTTTTAAGCGTGCAAAAGCATACAAAACACCGTTTTCAAGTATTTAAACTGTCATATTCATGTTTCTGTCGTGTATAATAGCTAATGTTGGTGAAAGCAAGAAAAAAATGCTGTTTTAAGCATGCAAAAGCATACAAAACACCGTTTTCAAGTATTTAAACTATCATATTTATGTATATGTCGTGTGTAATGGCTTATGTTTGAAAAATCAAGATAAAAATGCTGTTTTAAGCATGCAAGAGCATACAAAACACCGTTTTCAAGTATTTAAACTGTCATATTCATGTTTCTGTCGTGTATAAAAGCTAATGGTGGTGAAAGCAAGATAAAAATGCTGTTTTAAGCATGCAAAAGCATACAAAACACCGTTTTCAAGTATTTAAACTGTTATATTCATGTACATGTCGTGCGTAATGGCTTATGTTTGCAAAATCAAAATAAAATAGCTGTTTTCAGCTTGCAAAAACATACAAAATGCTGTTTTCAAGTATTTAAACTGTTATATTCATGTTTCTGTCGTGTATAATAGCTAATGTTGGTGAAAGCAAGATAAAATTGCTGTTTTAAGCATGCAAAAGATTACAAAACACCGTTTTCAAGTATTTAAACTGTCATATTCATGTATATGTCGTGTGTAATTTCTTATGTTTGCAAAATCAAGATAAAATATCTGTTTTCAGCTTGCAAGAACATACAAAATGCTGTTTTCAAGTATTTAAACTGTCATATTCATGTTTCTGTCGTGTATAATAGCTAATGTTGGTGAAAGCAAGATAAAAATGCTGTTTTAAGCATGCAAAAGCATACAAAATACCGTTTTCAAGTATTTAAACTGTTATATTCATGTATATGTCGTGCGTAATGGCTTATGTTTGCAAAATCAAAATAAAATAGCTGTTTTCAGCTTGCAAGAACATACAAAATGCTGTTTTCAAGTATTTAAACTGTTATATTCATGTTTCTGTCGTGTATAATAGCCAATGTTGGTGAAAGCAAGATAAAATTGCTGTTTTAAGCATGCAAAAGCATACAAAACACCGTTTTCAAGTATTTAAACTGTCATATTCATGTATATGTCGTGTGTAATGGCTTATGTTTGCAAAATCAAGTTAAAATAGCTGTTTTCAGCTTGAAAAACATACAAAGTGCTGTTTTCAAGTATTTAAACTGTCATATTCATGTTTCTGTCGTGTATGATAGCTAATGTTGGTGAAAGCAAGATAAAAATGCTGTTTTAAGCATGCAAAAGCATACTAAACACCGTTTTCAAGTATTTTAACTGTCTTATTCATGTATATGTCGTGTGTAATGGCTTATGTTTGCAAAATCAATATAAAATAGCTGTTTTCAGCTTGCAAAAACATACAAAATGTTGTTTTCAAGTATGTAAACTGTCATATTCATGTTTCTGTCGTGTATAATAGCTAATGTTGGTGAAAGCAAGATAAAAATGCTGTTTTAAGCATGTAAAAGCATACAAAACACGGTTTTCAAGTATTTAAACTGTCATATTCATATACATGTCGTGTGTAATGGCTTATGTTTGCAGAATCAAGATAAAATAGCTGTTTTCAGCTTGCAAAAACATACAAAATGCTGTTTTCAAGTATTTAAACTGTCATATTCATGTTTTTGTCGTGTATAATAGCTAATGTTGGTGAAAGCAAGATAAAAATGCTGTTTTAAGCATGCAAAAGCTTACAAAACACCGTTTTTAAGTATTTAAACTGTCATATTCATGTATATGTTGATGAAAGCAAGATAAAAATGCTGTTTTAAACATGCAAAAGCATACAAAACACCATTTTCAAGTATTTAAACTGTCATATGCATGTTTCTGTCGTGTATAATAGCTAATGTTGGTGAAAGCAAGAAAAAAATGCTGTTTTAAGCATGCAAAAGTATACAAAACACCGTTTTCAAGTATTTGTACTATCATATTCATGTATATGTCGTGTGTAATGGCTTATGTTTGGAAAATCAAGATAAAAATGCTGTTTTAAGCATGCAAAAGCATACAAAACACCGTTTTCAAGTATTTAAACTGTTATATTCATGTATATGTCGTTCGTAATGGCTTATGTTTGCAAAATCAAGATAAAATATCTGTTTTCAGCTTGCAAAAACATACAAAATGCTGTTTTCAAGTATATAAACTGTCATATTCATGTTTCTGTCGTATATAATAGCTAATGTTGGTGAAAGCAAGACAAAAATGCAGTTTTAAGCATGCAAAAGCATACAAAACACCGTTTTCAAGTATTTAAACTGTCATATTCATGTATACGTCGTGTGTAATGGCTTATGTTTGCAAAATCAAGATAAAATATCTGTTTTCAGCTTGCAAAAACATACAAAATGCTGTTTTCAAGTATTTAAACTGTTATATTCATGTTTCTGTCGTGTATAATAGCTAATGTTGGTGAAAGCAAGATAAAAATGCTGTTTTAAGCGTGCAAAAGCATACAATACACCGTTTTCAAGTATTTAAAATGTCATATTTATGTATATGTCGTGTGTAATGGCTTATGTTTGCAAAATCAAGATAAAATAGCTGTTTTCAGCTTGCAAAAACAGGCAAAATGTTGTTTTCAAGTATTTAAACTGTCATATTCATGTTTCTGTCGTGTATAATAGCTAATGTTGGTGAAAGCAAGATAAAAATGCTGTTTTAAGCATGCAAAAGCATACAAAACACCATTTTAAAGTATTTAAACTGTCATATTCATGTTTCTGTCGTGTATTATAGCTAATGTTGGTGAAAGCAAGAAAAAAATGCTGTTTTAAGCATGAAAAAGCATACAAAACACCGTTTTCAAGTATTTAAACTATCATATTTATGTATATGTCGTGTGTAATGGCTTATGTTTGGAAAATCAAGATAAAAATGCTGTTTTAAGCATGCAAAAGCATACAAAACACCGTTTTCAAGTATTTAAACTGTTATATTCATGTATATGTCGTGCGTAATGGCTTATGTTTGCAAAATCAAAATAAAATAGCTGTTTTCAGCTTGCAAAAACATACAAAATGCTGTTTTCAAGTATTTAAACTGTTATATTCATTTTTCTGTCGTGTATAATAGCTAATGTTGGTGAAAGCAAGATAAAATTGCTGTTTTAAGCATGCAAAAGATCACAAAACACCGTTTTCAAGTATTTAAACTGTCATATTCATGTATATGTCGTGTGTAATGGCTTATGTTTGCAAAATCAAGATAAAAATGCTGTTTTAAGCATGCAAAAGCATACAAAACACCGTTTTCAAGTATTTAAACTGTCATATTCATGTTTCTGTCGTGCATAATAGCTAATGTTGGTGAAAGCAAGATAAAAATGCTGTTTTAAGCATGCAAAAGCATAATAAACACCGTTTTCAAGTATTTTAACTGTCTTATTCATGTATATGTCGCGAGTTATGCCAACGAGAATAACTAACTCAGCATGAAATAGGATAATATTAGAATAGATAAGAAAATGTTATAAAAGATGTAATATTATGTACTTTCTTGTCTTTTGTCTCTTGACATTTGTAATCAACACTTGTTAGAATAAAAGAACCTTTGAAATTTTTTAAAAACTCTCTTTCGAAACTTGAAAACTTAACTGGCGCAGTCGGCTAGGATTCCTGAAATTAGTACATATCGTATGTGCAAATTTTCGTATCGTCGATTAATCAGGAATCACGAACGGGTCGGAAACGAACAATCCGAAGTGCGAGAATTCGAGTGCATATCGAGTTGCATCGACGAGAAGTTCAACACCGACATCAACAACCCCAAGTCAGAACGAGAGCGTTTAGAAGTTCTTCATCGTACCTGGTGGACGACAAAAATCGCTGAAGCCAGCCCATCTAGCATAGGAAGTCCTGGGAGAAGAACAAGCATCGTCTGAACCTATAGGCACACTAGAGATAAGAAAACGAAGAATGAAAAATATAATTTGCATGTAAGTGCTCATCCTTATTTACATCCCTAATTCAGTTTCATAATTAAATAAATAATAAAGTAGAGTAAATAAGAGTAATAAATTCGAATACATAAAATAGTTTATGTCGGAAATAGATATTGATAACCTTATAAATTTATTAAATAATATAAATATTGCCAACAACCCTAACATGGAAGGAGAACAACAAGCTCAGATCCCAATTAACTATCAACTGTTACGATTATATATTGACTCAATACCTCATTATGAAGGAAACCCGCACACCCTGGGTATATTTATGGATAACTGTCAAAATTTAATTCAAACTTTTGCCCAACCTAATGACGCAGCTTTAAATAATTTTCTAATTCGTGCAATCTTAGGCAAATTAACTGGTCGCGCCCTTATTTTAATTGGATCTAGAACAGAATTAACTACGTGGCAAGAAATTAAAGATGCATTAACCTTAAGTTTTGGAGACCAAAGAAATATTGATTGTCTAGTACAAGATTTGATTTCATTAAGACCTGTCAAAAATGAAACCCCTTACAATTTTGGAATGCGTTGTCAAGATGCAAGAAGTTTAATCATTTCAAAATTAAATTCATTAAACCTAGCAGTTGTTGAAAGAACTGTTAGACAAGCAGATTATAATAATCTTGCATTAAAAACATACATTCGTGGCTTGCCCAGTAATATTCAAACCAATGTAAGACTAAGAAACCCCGATTCCCTCGAAAAAGCTATGAGTCTCGTAATAGAAGAAGAAAACTTCCTCTATTCAACTCAACGACAAAATACCCTAAACCTGCAAACGAGTTATAGACCAGCACAAAGACTGACACCGACTAGACAAAATCCACCAACCAATAACTCATATGTACCACAGTACTATTCACGATATAACAACCCTGTCCCACAAATGCCGTCTCATTCCCAACCGAGACCACCACCTCAACCAATGCATCCTAAACAAAATCCATTTTATAACACAAATAATCAACCAAATTACCGACCAATGCAATTCGCACAACGACCACAACAATTCCAAATGCGTCCTAGTAACTTTGTACCCCAACAACAAAGACCCATATTCAATCAAAATTATAATCGTCCCAATCAAAACCAACACAGAGAATACAAACCAGAACCCATGGACACGTCATCTGGTTACTCCAGAGCACGGTCTCAAAATCATTTTACTTCAACCGCTTTGTTCGCACAAAACGTATACGATACCGCAAATCATGATAAACATGATGCTGAAAATTACTATGAATATGAACAACCTGAAAATTATTCCCATGAACACCCTGTATACGATAATTATGACACCAACTATAGCAATTCTCACGCCGAGAACGAAATATCAGATTTCAACTATGATAACACCAACGACGAACTAGCATCTCATAACACTGAGATAAATTTTCCACAGGCCCCCAATACTACGAATCAGACATAATACAAGTCAATGTTCTAAAGGCAAATTTACCATACATTTACATTCCCGAAATTAATGCAAATTTCTTAATCGATACCGGAAGTACTAAAAGTTTAATTAATCCAGAATTAGCTTACAAATTTTATAACAATTATATCTCAGAAGAAAATTTCAATATTCAAACTGCACACAATATTTCATTTCATAATGAAGTTGCAAAAATCCCAGTTTTCCAAATTTTTAATGTCCCTCAATTTCACAAGTTCTATCTTTTCAAATTTAGTAAAAAATATGACGGATTAATAGGAGTTGACTTGCTGAAACAATTAAACGCCAACGTCAATGTTAATAAAAAACAATTATTAACTCCATACGCAAACATCCCTATTATCTTTGAACCAGATAATATAGAAAAAGACCCTGGAACTCACATTGCAAACTACACAATCATAGTACCACCTCGCGTAGAAAAAATAATTAAACTACCTGTCAAATTAAATAATGGCATAGGCATTTTAGATCACACAAATTTCGGAAATGGCGTGGAAATGCCGAAAGCTCTTGTGAATGTAATTAATAACTTTGCTATAACAACCATTACAAATATAAATGAAAACCCAGTACAGATAAATATAATAGAACCTCTCGAAATTGAATATCTGAACCCAATAGATCTAAATTTTGTTGAAAAAATGGAAATTGATGATGAATTGGATACTGAACAAGAAAATTTACTTAAACAAAATTTAAAAAATATTAGAGTCGATCACTGTAATTATGAAGAAAAGAATGCTATTAGACAACTTTGCTTTGACTACCGTGATATATTTTACTGCGAAAAAATACCTTTGAGTTTCACAAATGAAATAACTCACAAAATTAAATTAAAAGATGATTCCCCGATTCATGTAAAATCATACCGTTTTCCTGAAATTCACCGACAGGAAGTTAGAACACAAATATCGAAAATGTTAGATCAAGGTATCATTCAACATAGCGTATCACCCTGGTCTAGTCCAATATGGATCGTTCCTAAAAAGATGGACGCCTCCGGATGGAAAAAATGGCGACTCGTTATCGATTATCGTAAACTAAATGAGCGCACCATTGACGATAAATATCCCTTACCAAACATCACGGATATATTAGACAAATTAGGCAGAGCTAATTATTTTTCAACCCTAGACCTAGCTAGCGGTTTTCACCAAATAGAAGTAGACACAGACGACATACAAAAAACGGCATTCTCAACCGAAGGCGGTCACTACGAATTTAAACGTATGCCTTTTGGCCTTAAAAATGCGCCATCAACCTTTCAACGGGTTATGGATAACGTATTAAGAGGACTACAACACGAAACTTGCCTCGTCTATCTAGACGACATTCTCATTTTTAGTACATCCTTGCAAGAACACATTGAAAGATTAAAATCTGTATTCGAAAGGCTTAGAAAAAGTAATTTCAAAATTCAATTGGACAATTCGGAATTTTTGCAAAAATCAGTTC
The DNA here is from genome assembly GCA_963942605.1 of Poecilus cupreus. Taxonomy (NCBI): domain Eukaryota; kingdom Metazoa; phylum Arthropoda; class Insecta; order Coleoptera; family Carabidae; genus Poecilus; species Poecilus cupreus. The sequence goes on from CAWWDY010001991.1 coordinate 13,210, forward strand.
AATATTTAGGACACATAATTACACCAGACGGAGTAAAACCAAATCCGGATAAAATTTCAGTAATAAAAAAATTTCCTATCCCAAAAACCCAAAGAGACATCAAGAGTTTCCTTGGATTATTAGGCTATTACAGACGATTTATCAAGGATTTCGCAAAAATTACGAAACCCATGACAAAATGCTTAAAGAAAGACGTAAAAATCATTCATAATAAAGAATTTGTAGACTGTTTTAATACTTGTAAAGAATTATTAATTAATGAACCGATACTTCAATATCCTAACTTTGAAAAACAATTCATCCTCACAACTGATGCAAGTAATTTTGCGATAGGCGCTGTCCTCTCACAAGGTCAGATATCTAACGATAGACCCATTGCGTACGCCTCACGAACTTTAAATGACACCGAAACCCGATACTCTACCATTGAGAAAGAGTTGCTCGCAATAGTATGGGCATGTAAACATTTTCGTCCCTATCTATACGGTCGTAAGTTCACAATAGTTACCGATCATCGTCCCTTAACATATATGTTTAAATTTAAAGATCAAAATTCAAAATTACTTAGATGGAAAATAAAATTAGACGAATATGATTATGATATTATCTTTAAAAAAGGTAAATGTAATACTAACGCCGATTGTCTCTCTCGTATTTCTATAAACGCAATAGAAAACGAATCCATTATAAATAATCCCGGAGAAGTAAATAATGATATTGTAGAATATTTAAGAAACATCGCAGAAAATTTTAATTCCGATGAACCACAGCCTTCACGTAGTAAAGACCCTGATCTTAAAAAGAAACCTAAGTTTAATATCATATCTAACGTACAGATAAGACCACCGCATACTTCTAACACTAAACATAACTTATATGATAACGACTCCGATAACAATAGTTCTGAGTCATCCACTCAACACTCCACCGCGAATGATACAACAAATGACGGAATTAAAATACTCGATGAAATTATAAATAATAAAACAAATCAGATTCTTGTATTTCCTAATTTATATCAAAAGTTAGATGTTTCTCATGAAAAGTATGAAAATCAAAAGATTGTTAAAGTAAAAATCCCCGAAATTAATAATGAGAAACTCATTTTTGAATTCTTAAGAAATTACACAGATTCAAAAAATATTTACCATATGTATTTCCATACAGAGAAATTGTATAAAGACTTCTGCAAAGTTTACCTAGATAAATTTTCTGAAAGAGGTCCAAAATTAATTAAATGTACAAAAAGAGTAAACACAGTCACAGATAAAGAAGAACAAATTCTTTTGATAAAACACCACCACGAAGGTAAAACAAATCACCGAAGCATAAAAGAAACAATAGAATACCTCAAACGAAATTATTATTTTAGACATATGAAAACAACTATTACCAACTACATTAATTCCTGTGACATTTGTCAAAGAACAAAATATGCCAGAAAAAAACCTTATGTACCATTAATGAATACGGAAACTGCAACAAGACCTTTCCAAATAATTCACATAGATGTTTTTGCTTATGATAATAAATGTTATCTCACCTTAGTAGATGCATTTACAAAATTCGCCCAATCAATTTATATTGATGGTAAAACAGCGATTCATATTAGTAATGCTTTAATAAAATATTTTACATCTTTTGGTGTACCCGAAAATTTAATTATTGATAATGGTAAAGAATTTAATAATAGTACCGTAAAATAATTCTTGAAACTACATAAAATAAATGTACATTTTACAACTCCCTTGCACCACGAATCCAACTCTATTGTTGAACGATTTCACTCAACAATAATAGAACACCTAAGAATATTAAAAGAAATGTATCCAGACGACTCTAACGATCTGATGAATTATGCTATTATCGGATACAATAATTCAATTCACAGTTCCACTAACTATACACCTTTCGAACTAGCTTTCGGACATACAAATTCTAGAAATCCAAATGAAATATTTTTACCAAACTCATTTTATAATGACTATGTTGAGAACCATAAAGAAAAATTAAAACATGTCTACCAAAACCGTTTCACAAAAATTAGAAACTCAAAAACAAAAAATTATTGCTAAAAATAATACACAAGGAGATACAAATAATGAATTTAAAATTGGTCAAACCGTGTACAAACAAAACTCTATGAATAGAAATAAAAAGAATTTAAAATTTTTAGGCCCTTATAAAATCACAAAATTATTAGAAAGAAATCGAGTAGAAATTTGTAACCAACGTAAGAAAGATAAGAAAGAAATTATTCATATAAAAGAATTAAGAAAACCATCTGTTGTTACAGATCAACCTTCCTCGTCATCGTAACAAGCTTACAATTACCTAAATTCCACAACCTGAATAAAAATCCCGGCCTCCTTCCTTTGAAACTAGGAAACGCCCAAATTAAAACTGACTCTTGGACATTCGTACAAATATATGACATTACTGACATAATCAACGAATTTACATCATTGCGTAACTCATTTTTCAAAGTCCAAAACGAATTCAAAAACTTGACAAATAATGTTCATTCTCATCAAATAATTAATATTCTTGAAAATAAAGTTTTGAATCAAATTAAACAATTAAACCCATTATTCTTTATTAAAAGAACCAAACGCGGTCTTATTGACGGACTTGGATCAATTATAAAATCTATAACCGGAAACCTCGATCATAACGATGCCGAAAAATATGATAGAATTATCACAAAAATATCTGAAGATCAAAATAAAGTTAAAACAATTCTTAAAGATCAAATGACAATCCTTCAAACATCTGTTCAAAAATTTAATGACAACCTTAAAACACTTTCACACAATCAATTAATACTTGACTCTAAGATTGAACAATTGGTAAAATTTATTAATAACAGTTACATAAAAAATGTTGAATTGAACGATTGCGTATTCTTACAATCAGTTATCTCTCAATATACACTGAGTTTGCAAATCATGTATGATTTATTAGAAAAAATTGAAGTAGCAATAACCTTTTCTAAATTAAATACCTTTCATAATTCTATTATTGAACCAAATGATTTACTCTCTGAAATACTTTTAATTTATAATCAATTAGATAAAAATAAGTTTCCCTTTGAGCCAAAATTGCAGAATATATTACTCTTTGAAAAAATAATTGAAATTAAAAGCTATAGTAAAGGTAATCAAATAATATTTTTATTGGAAATCCCAATTGTTGAAACTGATACCTTTAATTATTACCATTTATATTCCTTACCCACACCAAATAAAAACACCTTTAAAACTATTATTCCATATTCGAAATACCTTATATCCAATGAGCAAACATACGCATTCTTCGATACCAGCTGTCAAGAAATAATACCAGAAGCATTCCTGTGCCAAGAAGTCCACACATCTCAGATCAACAGTTTTGCCCCCTGCGAAATCCAACTTCTAAAGTATTTAAATAATACTACAAACTGCAAACAAATATCCACCCAAGTACCGGATGTCAAAATCCAAAAAGTGGAGAAGAACCAATGGATCATCATCGCCCCCAATGGAATCGTTGCAACTCAAAAATGTGGTTTAATCATAGACAATGTCCCTCTAAATGGAAGTTATTTAGTTGAATTAAATAATCAATGTGAAGTGAGAGTGAAAAATACCCTAATCAAGACATATCAAAATAATAAATCAAGTTTTAAGAACATTGAACTACCCAACTTAAAATTTGAAAGTGACATTCCTGATAAAGACAATTTTAACTTTAAAATATTAAAATTAGATACTATTAATCTGGATGAAACAAAAAAATTTGAATTCAATTATTGATGATCATAAACATAAATTAGAAATAATTAATACTGAATCAGTTTATTATAATAGAATTGGTATTTATACTATCCTTTTGTATATTATAATAATTTTAATTGCTTTGTACTGTTTGTATTTGTATTTTGTTAAAAGGAAAATATCCGAGCCTAGGTCCAGACCCGAACAAAAGGAAGAATTTGAAATGTCACCGAACTTTGTGGCAAAACGCCCCGCAGTTCTCACTTAGACGGGAGGAGTTATGCCAACGAGAATAACTAACTCAGCATGAAATAGGATAATATTAGAATAGATAAGAAAATGTTATAAAAGATGTAATATTATGTACTTTCTTGTCTTTTGTCTCTTGACATTTGTAATCAACACTTGTTAGAATAAAAGAACCTTTGAAATTTTTTAAAAACTCTCTTTCGAAACTTGAAAACTTAACTCGCGTGTAATGGCTTATGTTTGCAAAATCAATATAAAATAGCTGTTTTTAGCTTGCAAAAACATACAAAATGTTGCTTTCAAGTATGTAAACTGTCATATTCATGTTTATGTCGTGTATAATAGCTAATGTTGGTGAAAGCAAGATAAAAATGCTGTTTTAAGCATGCAAAAGCATACAAAACACCGTTTTCAAGTATTTAAACTGTCATATTCATGTATATGTCGTGTGTAATGGCTTATGTTTGCAAAATCAAGTTAAAATAGCTGTTTTCAGCTTGAAAAACATACAAAGTGCTGTTTTCAAGTATTTAAACTGTCATATTCATGTTTCTGTCATGTATGATAGCTAATGTTGGTGAAAGCAAGATAAAAATGCTGTTTTAAGAATGCAAAAGCATACTAAACACCGTTTTCAAGTATTTTAACTGTCATATTCATGTATATGTCGTATGTAATGGCTTAAGTTTGCAAAATCAATATAAAATAGCTGTTTTCAGCTTGCAAAAACATACAAAATGTTGTTTTCAAGTATGTAAACTGTCATATTCATGTTTCTGTCGTGTATAATAGCTAATGTTGGTGAAAGCAAGATAAAAATGCTGTTTTAAGCATGCAAAAGCATACAAAACACCGTTTTCAAGTATTTAAACTGTCATATTCATGTATATGTCGTGTGTAATGGCTTATGTTTGCAAAATCAAGATAAAATAGCTGTTTTCAGCTTGCAAAAATATACAAAATGCTGTTTTCAAGTATTTAAACTATCATATTCATGTTTCTGTCGTGTATAATAGCTAATGTTGGTGAAAGCAAGATAAAAATGCTGTTTTAAGCATGTAAAAGCATACAAAACACGGTTTTCAAGTATTTAAACTGTCATATTCATATATATGTCGTGTGTAATGGCTTATGTTTGCAGAATCAAGATAAAATAACTGTTTTCAGCTTGCAAATACATACAAAATGCTGTTTTCAAGTATTTAAACTGTCATATTCATGTTTTTGTCGTGTATAATAGCTAATGTTGGTGAAAGCAAGATAAAAATGCTGTTTTAAGCATGCAAAAGCTTACAAAACACCGTTTTTAAGTATTTAAACTGCCATGTTCATGTTTCTGTCGTGTATAATAGCTAATGTTGGTGAAAGCAAGACAAAAATGCTGTTTTAAGCATGCAAAAGCATACAAAACACCGTTTTGAAGTATTTAAATTGTCATATTCATGTATATGTTGGTGAAAGCAAGATAAAAATGCTGTTTTAAGCATGCAAAAGCATACAAAACACCGTTTTCAAGTATTTAAACTGTTATATTCATGTATATGTCGTGCATAATGGCTTATGTTTGCAAAATCAAAATAAAATAGCTGTTTTCAGCTTGCAAAAACATACAAAATGCTGTTTTCAAGTATTTAAACTGATATATTCATGTTTCTGTCGTGTATAATAGCTAATGTTGGTGAAAGCAAAATAAAATTGCATTTTTAAGTATGCAAAAACATACAAAACACCGTTTTCAAGTATATAAACTGTCATATTCATGTATTTGTCGTGTGTAATGGCTTATGTTTGCAAAATAAAGATAAAATAGCTGTTTTCAGCTTGCAAAAACAAACAAAATGCTGTTTTCAAGTATTTAAACTGTCATATTCATGAATATGTCGTTTGTAATGGCGTATATTCGCAAAATCAAGATAAAATAGCTGTTTTCAGCTAGCAAAAACATACAAAATGCTGTTTTCATGCATTTAAATTGTCATATTCATGTATCTGTCATGTTGGTGAAATCAAGATAAAATTGCTGTTTTAAGCATGCTAAAGCATACAAAACACCGTTTTCAAGTATTTAAACTGTCATATTCATGTATATGTCGTGTGTAATGGCTTATATTTGTAAAATCAAGATAAAATAGCTGTTTTCAGCTTGCGAAAACATACAAAATGCTGTATTCAAGTATTTAAACTGTCATATTCATCTTTATGTCGTGTATAATGGCAAATGTTGGTGAAATTAAGATAAAATTGCTGTTGTAAGCATGCAAAAGCACACAAAACACCGTTTTCAAGTATTTAAACTGTCATATTCATATATATGTCGTGTGTAATGGCTTATATTTGCAAAATCAAAATAAAATAGCTGTTTTCAGCTTGCAAAAACATACAAAATGCTGTTTTCAAGTATTTTAACTGTCATATTCATATTTCTGTCGTGTATAATAGATAATGTTGGTGAAATCAAGATAAAATTGCTGTTTTAAGCATGCAAAAGCATACAAACCGCCGTTTTCAAGTATTTAAACTGTCATATTCATGTATGTGCCGCGTGTTATGGCTTATGTTTGCAAAATAAAGATAAAATAGCTGTTTTCAGCTTGCAAAAACATACAAAATGCTGATTTCAAATATTTAAACTGTCATATTCATGTTGCTGTCGTGTATAATGGCCAATGTTGGTGATATCAGGATAAAATTGCTGTTTTAAGCATGCAAAAGCATACAAAACGCCGTTTTCAAGTATTAAAACAGCCATTTTCCTGTATATGTCGTGTGTAATGGTTTATGTTTGCAAAATCAAAATGAAATAGCTGTTTTCAGCTTGCAAAAACATACAAAATGCTGTTTTCAAGTATTTAAACTGTCATATTCATATTTCTGTCGTGTATAATGGCTAATAATGGTGAAATCAAGATAAAATTGCTGTTTTAAGCAAGCAAAAGCATACAAAACGCCGTTTTTAACTATTTAAACAGTCATATTCATTTATATGTCGTGTTTAATGGCTTATATTTGCAAAATCAAGATAAAATAGCTGTTTTCAGCTTGCAAAAACATACAAAATGCTGGTTTCTAGTATTTAAACTGTCAAATTCATGTTTCTGTCGTGTATAATGGCAAATGTTGGTGAATTCAAGATAAAATTTCTGTTTTAAGCATGCAAAAGCATACAAAACACAGTTTTCAAGTATTTAAACTGTCATATTCATGTATATGTCGTGTGTAATGGCTTTTTTTGCAAAATCAAGATAAAATAGCTGTTTTCAGCTTGTAAAAATATACAAAATTCTGTTTTCAAGTATTTAAACTGTCATATTCATGTTTCTGTCGTGTATAATAGCTAATGTTGGTGAAATCAAGATAAAATTGCTTTTTTAAGCTAGAAAAAGAATACAAAACGCCGTTTTCAAGTATATGAACAATCATATTCATTTATATGTCGTGTTTAATGGCTTATATTTTCAAAATCAAGATAAAATAGCTGTTTTCAGCTTGCAAAAACATACAAAATGCTGGTTTCTAGTATTTAAACTGTCAATTTCATGTTTCTGTCGTGTATAATAGCTAATGTTGTTGAAAGCAAGATAAAAATTCTGTTTTAAGCGTGCAAAAGCATACAAAACACCGTTTTCATATATTTAAACTGTCATATTCATGTATATGTCGTGTGTAATGGCTTATGTTTGCAAAATCAAGATAAAATATCTGTTTTCAGCTTGAAAAACATACAAAATGCTGTTTTAAAGTATTTGAACTGTCATATTCATGTTTCTGTCGTGTATAATAGCTAATGTTGGTGAAAGCAAGATAAAAATGCTGTTTTAAGCATGCAAAAGCATACTATACACCGTTTTCAAGTATTTTAACTGTCTTATTCATGTATATGTCGTGTGTAATGGCTTATGTTTGCAAAATCAATATAAAATAGCTGTTTTCAGCTTGCAAAAACATGCAAAATGTTGTTTTCAAGTATGTAAATTGTCATATTCATGTTTCTGTCGTGTATAATAGCTAATGTTGGTGAAAGCAAGATAAAAATGCTGTTTTAAGCATGCAAAAGCATACAAAACACCATTTTCAAGTATTTAAACTGTCATATTCATGTTTCTGTAGTGTATAATAGCTAATGTTGGTGAAAGCAAGATAAAAATGCTGCTTTAAGCATGCAAAAGCATACAAAACACCGTTTTCAAGTATTTAAACTGTTATATTCATGTATATGTCGTGCGTAATGGCTTATGTTTGCAAAATCAAAATAAAATAGCTGTTTTCAGCTTGCAAAAACATACAAAATGCTGTTTTCAAGTATTTAAACTGTTATATTCATGTTTCTGTCGTGTATAATAGCTAATGTTGATGAAAGCAAGATTAAATTGCTGTTTTAAGTATGCAAAAACATACAAAACGCTGTTTCCAAGTATTTAAACTGTCATATTCATGTATGTGTCGTGTGTAATGGCTTATGTTTGCAAAATCAAGATAAAATAGCTGTTTTCAGCTTGCAAAAACATACAAAATGCTGTTTTCAAACATTGAAACTGTCATATTCATGTATATGTCGTGTGAAATGGCTTATGTTTGCAAAATCAAGATAAAATATCTGTTTTCAACTTGAAAAAACATACAAAATGCTGTTTTCAAGTATTTAAAATGTCATATTCAAGTTTCTGTAGTGTATAATGGCTAATTTTGGTGAAATCAAGATAAAATTGCTATTTTAAGCATGCAAAAGCATACAAAACACCGTTTTCAAGTATATAAACTCTCATATTCATGTATATGTCGTGTGTAATGGCTTATGTTTGCAAAATAAAGATAAAATAGCTGTTTTCAACTTGCAAAAACATACAAAATGCTGTTTTCTAGTATTTAAACTGTCATATTCATATTTCTGTTGTGTATAATAGATAATTTTGGAAAAATCAAGATAAAATTGCTGTTTTAAGCATTCAAAAGCATACAAACCGCCGTTCTCAAGTATTTAAACTGTCATATTCATGTATATGTCGTGTGTAATGGCTTATGTTTGCAAAATCAAGATAAAATATCTGTTTTCAGCTTGCAAAAACATACAAAATTCTGTTTTCAAGTATATAAACTGTCATATTCATGTTTCTGTCGTGTATAATAGCTAATGTTGGTGAAAGCAAGATAAAAATTCTGTTTTAAGCGTGCAAAAGCATACAAAACACCGTTTTCAAGTATTTAAACTGTCATATTTATGTATATGTCGTGTGTAATGGCTTATGTTTGCAAAATCAAGATAAAATAGCTGTTTTCAGCTTGCAAAAATATACTAAATGCTGTTTTCAAGTATTTAAACTGTCATATTCATGTTTCTGTCGTGTATAATAGCTAATGTTGGTGAAAGCAAGATAAAAATGCTGTTTTAAGCATGCAAAAGCATACAAAACACCATTTTCAAGTATTTAAACTGTCATATTCATGTTTCTGTCGTGTATAATGGCAAATGTTGGTGAATTCAAGATAAAATTTCTGTTTTAAGCATGCAAAAGCATACAAAACACAGTTTTCAAGTATTTAAACTGTCATATTCATGTATATGTCGTGTGTAATGGCTTTTTTTGCAAAATCAAGATAAAATAGCTGTTTTCAGCTTGTAAAAATATACAAAATTCTGTTTTCAAGTATTTAAACTGTCATATTCATGTTTCTGTCGTGTATAATAGCTAATGTTGGTGAAATCAAGATAAAATTGCTTTTTTAAGCTAGAAAAAGAATACAAAACGCCGTTTTCAAGTATATGAACAATCATATTCATTTATATGTCGTGTTTAATGGCTTATATTTTCAAAATCAAGATAAAATAGCTGTTTTCAGCTTGCAAAAACATACAAAATGCTGGTTTCTAGTATTTAAACTGTCAATTTCATGTTTCTGTCGTGTATAATAGCTAATGTTGTTGAAAGCAAGATAAAAATTCTGTTTTAAGCGTGCAAAAGCATACAAAACACCGTTTTCATATATTTAAACTGTCATATTCATGTATATGTCGTGTGTAATGGCTTATGTTTGCAAAATCAAGATAAAATATCTGTTTTCAGCTTGAAAAACATACAAAATGCTGTTTTAAAGTATTTGAACTGTCATATTCATGTTTCTGTCGTGTATAATAGCTAATGTTGGTGAAAGCAAGATAAAAATGCTGTTTTAAGCATGCAAAAGCATACTATACACCGTTTTCAAGTATTTTAACTGTCTTATTCATGTATATGTCGTGTGTAATGGCTTATGTTTGCAAAATCAATATAAAATAGCTGTTTTCAGCTTGCAAAAACATGCAAAATGTTGTTTTCAAGTATGTAAATTGTCATATTCATGTTTCTGTCGTGTATAATAGCTAATGTTGGTGAAAGCAAGATAAAAATGCTGTTTTAAGCATGCAAAAGCATACAAAACACCATTTTCAAGTATTTAAACTGTCATATTCATGTTTCTGTAGTGTATAATAGCTAATGTTGGTGAAAGCAAGATAAAAATGCTGCTTTAAGCATGCAAAAGCATACAAAACACCGTTTTCAAGTATTTAAACTGTTATATTCATGTATATGTCGTGCGTAATGGCTTATGTTTGCAAAATCAAAATAAAATAGCTGTTTTCAGCTTGCAAAAACATACAAAATGCTGTTTTCAAGTATTTAAACTGTTATATTCATGTTTCTGTCGTGTATAATAGCTAATGTTGATGAAAGCAAGATTAAATTGCTGTTTTAAGTATGCAAAAACATACAAAACGCTGTTTCCAAGTATTTAAACTGTCATATTCATGTATGTGTCGTGTGTAATGGCTTATGTTTGCAAAATCAAGATAAAATAGCTGTTTTCAGCTTGCAAAAACATACAAAATGCTGTTTTCAAACATTGAAACTGTCATATTCATGTATATGTCGTGTGAAATGGCTTATGTTTGCAAAATCAAGATAAAATATCTGTTTTCAACTTGAAAAAACATACAAAATGCTGTTTTCAAGTATTTAAAATGTCATATTCAAGTTTCTGTAGTGTATAATGGCTAATTTTGGTGAAATCAAGATAAAATTGCTATTTTAAGCATGCAAAAGCATACAAAACACCGTTTTCAAGTATATAAACTCTCATATTCATGTATATGTCGTGTGTAATGGCTTATGTTTGCAAAATAAAGATAAAATAGCTGTTTTCAACTTGCAAAAACATACAAAATGCTGTTTTCTAGTATTTAAACTGTCATATTCATATTTCTGTTGTGTATAATAGATAATTTTGGAAAAATCAAGATAAAATTGCTGTTTTAAGCATTCAAAAGCATACAAACCGCCGTTCTCAAGTATTTAAACTGTCATATTCATGTATATGTCGTGTGTAATGGCTTATGTTTGCAAAATCAAGATAAAATATCTGTTTTCAGCTTGCAAAAACATACAAAATTCTGTTTTCAAGTATATAAACTGTCATATTCATGTTTCTGTCGTGTATAATAGCTAATGTTGGTGAAAGCAAGATAAAAATTCTGTTTTAAGCGTGCAAAAGCATACAAAACACCGTTTTCAAGTATTTAAACTGTCATATTCATGTATATGTCGTGTGTAATGGCTTATGTTTGCAAAATCAAGATAAAATAGCTGTTTTCAGCTTGCAAAAATATACTAAATGCTGTTTTCAAGTATTTAAACTGTCATATTCATGTTTCTGTCGTGTATAATAGCTAATGTTGGTGAAAGCAAGATAAAAATGCTGTTTTAAGCATGCAAAAGCATACAAAACACCATTTTCAAGTATTTAAACTGTCATATTCATGTTTCTGTCGTGTATAATGGCAAATGTTGGTGAATTCAAGATAAAATTTCTGTTTTAAGCATGCAAAAGCATACAAAACACAGTTTTCAAGTATTTAAACTGTCATATTCATGTATATGTCGTGTGTAATGGCTTTTTTTGCAAAATCAAGATAAAATAGCTGTTTTCAGCTTGTAAAAATATACAAAATTCTGTTTTCAAGTATTTAAACTGTCATATTCATGTTTCTGTCGTGTATAATAGCTAATGTTGGTGAAATCAAGATAAAATTGCTTTTTTAAGCTAGAAAAAGAATACAAAACGCCGTTTTCAAGTATATGAACAATCATATTCATTTATATGTCGTGTTTAATGGCTTATATTTTCAAAATCAAGATAAAATAGCTGTTTTCAGCTTGCAAAAACATACAAAATGCTGGTTTCTAGTATTTAAACTGTCAATTTCATGTTTCTGTCGTGTATAATAGCTAATGTTGTTGAAAGCAAGATAAAAATTCTGTTTTAAGCGTGCAAAAGCATACAAAACACCGTTTTCATATATTTAAACTGTCATATTCATGTATATGTCGTGTGTAATGGCTTATGTTTGCAAACTCAAGATAAAATATCTGTTTTCAGCTTGAAAAACATACAAAATGCTGTTTTAAAGTATTTGAACTGTCATATTCATGTTTCTGTCGTGTATAATAGCTAATGTTGGTGAAAGCAAGATAAAAATGCTGTTTTAAGCATGCAAAAGCATACTATACACCGTTTTCAAGTATTTTAACTGTCTTATTCATGTATATGTCGTGTGTAATGGCTTATGTTTGCAAAATCAATATAAAATAGCTGTTTTCAGCTTGCAAAAACATGCAAAATGTTGTTTTCAAGTATGTAAATTGTCATATTCATGTTTCTGTCGTGTATAATAGCTAATGTTGGTGAAAGCAAGATAAAAATGCTGTTTTAAGCATGCAAAAGCATACAAAACACCATTTTCAAGTATTTAAACTGTCATATTCATGTTTCTGTAGTGTATAATAGCTAATGTTGGTGAAAGCAAGATAAAAATGCTGCTTTAAGCATGCAAAAGCATACAAAACACCGTTTTCAAGTATTTAAACTGTTATATTCATGTATATGTCGTGCGTAATGGCTTATGTTTGCAAAATCAAAATAAAATAGCTGTTTTCAGCTTGCAAAAACATACAAAATGCTGTTTTCAAGTATTTAAACTGTTATATTCATGTTTCTGTCGTGTATAATAGCTAATGTTGATGAAAGCAAGATTAAATTGCTGTTTTAAGTATGCAAAAACATACAAAACGCTGTTTCCAAGTATTTAAACTGTCATATTCATGTATGTGTCGTGTGTAATGGCTTATGTTTGCAAAATCAAGATAAAATAGCTGTTTTCAGCTTGCAAAAACATACAAAATGCTGTTTTCAAACATTGAAACTGTCATATTCATGTATATGTCGTGTGAAATGGCTTATGTTTGCAAAATCAAGATAAAATATCTGTTTTCAACTTGAAAAAACATACAAAATGCTGTTTTCAAGTATTTAAAATGTCATATTCAAGTTTCTGTAGTGTATAATGGCTAATTTTGGTGAAATCAAGATAAAATTGCTATTTTAAGCATGCAAAAGCATACAAAACACCGTTTTCAAGTATATAAACTCTCATATTCATGTATATGTCGTGTGTAATGGCTTATGTTTGCAAAATAAAGATAAAATAGCTGTTTTCAACTTGCAAAAACATACAAAATGCTGTTTTCTAGTATTTAAACTGTCATATTCATATTTCTGTTGTGTATAATAGATAATTTTGGAAAAATCAAGATAAAATTGCTGTTTTAAGCATTCAAAAGCATACAAACCGCCGTTCTCAAGTATTTAAACTGTCATATTCATGTATATGTCGTGTGTAATGGCTTATGTTTGCAAAATCAAGATAAAATATCTGTTTTCAGCTTGCAAAAACATACAAAATTCTGTTTTCAAGTATATAAACTGTCATATTCATGTTTCTGTCGTGTATAATAGCTAATGTTGGTGAAAGCAAGATAAAAATTCTGTTTTAAGCGTGAAAAAGCATACAAAACACCGTTTTCAAGTATTTAAACTGTCATATTCATGTATATGTCGTGTGTAATGGCTTATGTTTGCAAAATCAAGATAAAATAGCTGTTTTCAGCTTGCAAAAATATACTAAATGCTGTTTTCAAGTATTTAAACTGTCATATTCATGTTTCTGTCGTGTATAATAGCTAATGTTGGTGAAAGCAAGATAAAAATGCTGTTTTAAGCATGCAAAAGCATACAAAACACCATTTTCAAGTATTTAAACTGTCATATTCATGTTTCTGTCGTGTATAATAGCTAATGTTGGTGAAATCAAGATAAAATTGCTGTTTTAAGCATGCAAAAGCATACAAAACGCCGTTTTCAAGTATTTATACTGTCATATTCATGTATATGTCGTGTGTAATGGCTTATGTTTGCAAAATCAAGATAAAATAGCTGTTTTCAACTTGCAAAAACATACAAAATGCTGCTTTCAAGTATTTTAACTGTCATATTCATGTTTTAGTTGTGTATAATGGCTAATGTTGGTGAAATCAAAATAAAATTGCTGTTTTAAGCATGCAAAAGCAAACTAAACGCTGTTTTCAAATATTTAAACAGCCATATTCAGGTATATGTCGTGTGTAATGGCTTATGTTTGCAAAATCAAGATAAAATAGCTGTTTTCAGCTTGCAAAAACATACAAACTGCTGTTTTCAAGTATTTAAACTGTCATATTCATGTTTCTGTTGTGTATAATGGCAAATGTTGGTGAAATCAAGGTAAAATTGCTGATTTAAGCATGCAAAAGCATACAAAACATCGTTTTCAAGTATTTAAACTATCTTATTCATATATATGTCGTGTGTAATGGCTTATGTTTGCAAAATCAAGAAAAATAGCTGTTTTCAGCTTGCAAAAATATACAAATTGCTGTTTTCAAGTATTTAATCTGTCATATTCATGTTTCTGTAGTGTATAACTCAATTATTTTTGATTTTTCTAAATGTAACTACGAAGATATTATTTATAAACTGTCAGCTATTGATTGGAAAAATATACTAAACCACTTAAATGTTAATGATAATATAGACACATTCTATAGTATCCTAAAAAGCCTGTTTTATGTATTTATTCCTACAAAACAAATTAAAAAAAGCAAATATCCGATATGGTTTACTAAATCACTAATTAAATGCATAAAATAAAAACATAAGTTTCATAAAAAGTGGAAAACTTATGGGAGAGACTCAGATTATTCTACGTTTTCATTATTGCGTGATAGAATAAAAACTAAAATAAAAGTAGATTTTAAATCTTATATTAGTAATATTGAAAACAACATTAAAAAAGATCCAAAATCCTTTTGGAGTTTTACAAAAACGCTGAGAAAGAAAAACGGAATTCCCAATGTTGTTAGATACCAAGATCGTGAAGCTAAAAATGGATCTGAAGTCTGTGATCTCTTTGCTGAACATTTTGAATCTGTTTTTGTCAATGTAGATGGCTCTCATGATCATTTAATTCTTAACAGCGCTCATAATAATTCTACATTAAACGTAGGTTCAGTGTTTCTAAGCTTTGACGCTATTTTAGAATACTTATCTTCACTTAACACAAATAAAGGATGTGGACCCGATCAAATCCCTGCAAAGTTTATTCGAAGCTGTGCAATTTATTTAACTGTGCCTTTATTCTTAATATTCAACCAGTCACTTCAATAGGGTATTTTTCCTGATGCTTGGAAATTGTCATATATTACCCCTATTTTTAAATCAGGTGATGTAAATGATGCCACAAACTACAGACCTATTTCCATTCTATCCACATTTGGCAAAATATTTGAGGCACTGGTTGTGAAACAGTTAAAAAATAATCTGGAAAACATCATCATTCCAGAGCAAAATGGTTTCTGTTCGGGAAAGTCTATTTCAACAAACTTGATTCCATTTACGGAGTATTTAAGTGAAAACATGGACAAAAAAATACAAGTAGACGTTATATATACTGACTTTAGCAAGGCTTTTGACCGGGTACATCATCATACACTCATTAAAAAACTGGCAATGTTGGGAATTCACGGTAGCTTACTAAGATGGATTCAGTCATATATAACTAACAGATCTCAATAAGTTTTCTGTAATGGATTCAAGTCACGGTTAATCTCAGTTATATCTGGAGTGCCGCAATGATCTCACTTAGGTCCTTTGCTATTTAATTTATTTATTAATGACATTTCTTTATGCTTCGAACATTCGAAATTTTTACTTTATGCTGATGACTTAAAATTATTTAAAACTATAAAAAGCGAAAGTGATAACTTGCAACTTCAAAGTGACTTAAATCAGCTACAGAATTACTTTAAGCTTAATTATTTATCTCTTAATATCTCCAAATGCTATGTTGTGAACTTTACTAGGAATCAAGAATCCATTTTATTTAATTATAAAATTGAAAGCATCGTCATTGAAAACAAACAAATGGTTAAAGATTTGGGTGTTTTATTTGATTCCAAATTATTGCTGAATCATCATGTGGACAATTGTGTAAAGCAATCTTACAGGATATTAGGTTTCATTTTGAGAAACTGTAAAAACTTCAGTGATCCTGGTGCTCTAATAAATTTATATAACGCACTGGTCCGTTCTAAACTTGAATATGCATCAATAATTTGGAACCCATTTTACAATAAAATCATAAGACTTGTTGAAAATGTTCAAAAAAAATTCTAAAATGTATTGTGTTACAAATTTAACATTGAAATCTCTGATTATGCAATGAGACTAAAATATTTTAATTTGCAATCTTTGGAAAATAGGAGAACTTTATCTGATGTGATTTTTTTATATAAAATAATTAATAATTTGATTTACTCAAACTGCATAATTAATAAACTGAATTTTTGTGTTCCCATTAAGAATACGAGGTCGACTAATTTATTTTACTTACCTTTAAGTAAAACAAATAATAACAAAAATTCTCCTCTCAACAGAATCATGTCCATATACAACTCCAAATATGAGCACATTGAAATATTTCACCTCTCGTTAGCACAATTTAAAAAATCTGTGATCAATGCTAATAATTAATGCACTGTGTTATGCTGTATTATTGATAATTTGTTATTTTACATCAACTTCTTTTTGGGTTTATTGCTTTTTTAATTTTGTTTAAAAAAAAAAATAATGTATGTATTATTATACTTGTTATTGCTACGTATACTAAATGTTTAACTTTGTAATAATTAATAGTAATTCGTGGAAACCTTTTATTGGTTATTTTGGACTGTAGGTTTTCTAAATAAATAAATAAATAAATAAATAAATAATGGCAAATGTTGGTGAAATCAAGATAAAATTGCTGTTTTAAGCATGCAAAAGCATACAAAACAACGCTTTCAAGTATTTAAACTGTCATGTACTTTCATGTATATCTCGTGTGTAATGGCTTATGTTTGCTAAATCAAGGTAAAATAGCTGTTTTCAGCTTGCAAAAATATACAAAATGCTGTTTTCAAGTATTCAAACTGTCATATTCATATTTCTGACGTGTATAATAGGTAATGTTGGTGAAATCAAGATAAAATTGCTGTTTTAAGCATGCAAAAGTATACAAAACGCCGTTTTCAAGTATTTAAACAGTCATATTCATTTATATGTCGTGCTTAATGGCTGATGTTTGCACAATCAAGATAAAATAGCTGTTTTCAGCTTGCAAAAACAAACAAAATGCTGGTTTCAAGTATTTAAACTGTCATATTCATGTTTCTGTCGTGTATAATGGCAAATGTTAGTGAAATCAAGATAAAATTGCTGTTTTAAGCATGCAAAAGTATACAAAACGCCGTTTTCAAGTATTTAAACAGCCATATTCAGGTATATGTCGTGTGTAATGGCTTATGTTTGCAAAATCAAAATAAAATAGCTGTTTTCAGCTTGCAAAAACATACAAACTGCTGTTTTCAAGTATTTAAACTGTCATATTCATATTTCTGTCGTGTATAATGGCTAATAATGGTGAAATCAAAATAAAATTGCTGTTTTAAGCATGCAAAAGCATACAAAACGCCGTTTTCAAGTATTTAAACAGTCATATTCATTTATATGCCGTGTTTAATGGCTTATGTTTGCAAAATCAAAATAAAATAGCTGTATTCAGCTTGCAAAAACATACAAAATGCTGCTTTCAAGTATTTAAACTGTCACATTCATGTTTCTGTAGTGTAAATGGCAAATGTTGTTGAAATCAAGATAAAATTGCTGTTTTAAGCATGCAAATGCATACAAAACAGCGCTTTTAAGTATTTAAACTGTCATGTTTATGTATATGTCGTGTGTAATGGCTTATGTTTGCTAAATCAAGATAAAATAGCTGTTTTCAGCTTGCAAAAATATACAAAATGCTGTTTTCAAGTATTTAATCTGTCACATTCATGTTTCTGTCGTGTATAATGGCAAATGTTGGTGAAATCAAAATAAAATTGCTGTTTTCAGCATGCAAAAGCATACAAAACAGCGTTTTCAAGTATTTAAACAGTCATATTTATGTATAAGTCGTGTGTAATGGCTTATGTTTGCAAAATCAAGAAAAATAGCTGTTTTCAGCTTGCAAAACATACAAAATTCTGTTTTCAAGTATTTAAACTGCCATATTCATGTTTCTGTCGTGTATAATGGCAAATGTTGGTAAATTCAAGATAAAATTGCTGTTTTAAGCATGCAAAAGCACACAAAACGCCGTTTTCAAGTATTTAAACTGTCATATTCATGTATATGTCGTGTGTAATGGCTTATGTTTGCAAAATCACGATAAAATAGCTGTTTTCAGCTTGCAAAAACATACAAAATGCTGCTTTCAAGTATTTTAACTGTCATATTCATGTTTCTGTTGTGTATAATGGCTAATGTTGGTGAAATCAAAATAAAATTGCTGTTTTAAGCATGCAAAAGCATACAAAACGCCGTTTTCAAGTATTCAAATTGTCATATTCATGTATGTGCCGCGTGTAATGGCTTATGTTTGCAAAATTAAGATAAAATAGCTGTTTTCAGCTTGCAAAAACTTACAAAATGCTGTTTTCAAGTATTTAAATTGTCATATTCATGTTTCTGTCGTGTATAATAGCTAATGTTGGTGAAAGCAAGATAAAAATGCTGGTTTAAGCATGCAAAAGCATACAAAACACCGTTTTCAAGTATTTAAACTGTCATATTCATGTATATGTCGTGTGTAATGGCTTATGTTTGCAAAATCAAGATAAAATAGATGTTTTCAGCTTGCAAAAACATACAAAATGCTGTTTTCAAGTATTTGAACTGTCATATTCATGATTCTGTCGTGTATAATGGCAAATGTTGGTGAAATCAAGATAAAATTGCTATTTTAAGCATGCCAAAGCATATAAAACAGCGTTTTCAAGTATTGAAACTGTCATATTCATGCATAAGTCGTGTGTAATGGCTTATGTCTGCAAAATCAAGAAAAATAGCTGTTTTCAGCTTGCAAAACATACAAAGTTCTGTTTTCAAGTATTTAAACTGTCATATTCGTATTTCTGTCGTGTATAATGGCTAATGATGGTGAAATCAAGATCAAATTGCAGTTTTAAGCATGCAAAAGCATACAAAACGCCGTTTTCAAGTATTTAAACTGTCATATTCATGTATGTGCCGCGTTTAATGGCTTATGTTTGCTAAATCAAGATAAAATAGCTGTTTTCAGCTTGCAAAAATATACAAAATGCTGTTTTCAAGTATTTAAACTGTCATATTAATGTTTCTGTCGTGTATAATGGTTACTGTTGGCGAAATCAAGATAAAATTGCTGTTTTAAGCATGCAAAAGCATACGAAACGCCGTTTTCAAGTATTTAAACAGTCATATTCATGTATATGTCGTGTGTAATGGCTTATGTTTGCAAAATCAAGATAAAATAGATGTTTTCAGCTTGCAAAAACATACAAAATGCTGCTTTGAAGTATTTAAACTGTCATATTCATGTTTCTGTCGTGTATAATGGCTAATGTTGGTGAAATCAATATAAAATTGCTGTTTTAAGCATGCAAAAGCATACAAAACGACGTATTCAAGTATTTAAACTGTCATATTCATGTGTGTCGTGTGTAATGGCTTATGTTTGCTAAATCAAGATAAAATAGCAGTTTTCAGCTTGCGAAAACTTACAAAATGCTGTATTCAAGTATTTAAACTGTCATATTCATGTTTCTGTCGTGTATAATGGTTAATGTTGGTGAAATCAATATAAAATTGCACTTTTAAGCAAGCATAAGCATACAAAAACCGTTTTCAAGTATTTAAACTCTCATATTCATGTGTATGTCGTGTATAATGGCAAATGTCGGTGAAATAAAGATAAAATTGCTGTTGTAAGCTTGCAAAAGCATACAAAACACCGTTTTCAAGTATTTAAACTGTCATATTCATGTATATGTCGTGTGTAATGGCTTATGTGTGCAAAAACTAGATAAAATAGTTGTTATCAGCTTGCAAAAATGTACAAAATGCTGTATGTCGTGTGTAATTGCTTATGTTTGCAAAATCAAGAAAAAATTGCTGTTTTGAGCTTGCAAAAACATACAGAATGCTGTTTTCAAGTATTTAAACTGCCATATTCATGTTTCTGTTGTATATAATGGCTAATGTTAGTGAAATCTAGATAATATTGCTGTTTTAATCATGCAAAAGCATACAAAACACCGTTTTCAAGTATTTAAACGGTCATATTCATGTATATGTCGTGTGTAATGGCTTATGTTTGCAAAATCAAGATAAAATTGCTGTTTTAATCATGCAAAAGCATTCAAAACGCCGTTTACAAGTATTTAAACTGTCATATTCATGTATATATCATGTGTAATAACTTATGTTTGCAAAACCAAGATAAAATAGCTGTTTTCAGCTTGCAAAACATACAGAATGCTGTTTTCAAGTATTAAAACTGCCATATTCATGTTTCTGTCGTATATAATGGCTAATGTTAGTGAAATCAAGATAATATTGCTGTTTTAATCATGCAAAAGCATACAAAACACGGTTTTCAAGTATTTAAACTGTCATATTCATGTATATGTCGTGTGTAATGGCTTATGTTTGCAAAATCAAGATAAAATATCTGTTTTCAGCTTGCAAAAACATACAAAATGGTTTTTTCAAGTATATAAACTGTTATATTCATGTTTCTGTCGTGTATAATGGCTAATGTTGGTGAAATCAATATAAAATTGCTGTTTTAAGCATGCAAAAACATACAAAACGCTGTTTTAAAGTATTTAAACTGTCATATTCATGTATATGTCGTGTGTAATATCTTATGTTTGCAAAATCAAGATAAAATAGCTGTTTTAAGCATGCAAAAGCCTACAAAACGCTGTTTTCAAGTATTTAAACTGTCATATTCATGAATGTGTCGTGTCTAATGGCTTCTGTTTGCAAAATCAAGATAAAATAGCTGTTTTCAGCTTGCAAAAATATACAAAATGCTATTTTCAAGTATTTAAACTCTCATATTCTTGTTTCTGTCGTGTATAATGGCTTATGTTGGTGAAATCAAGATCAAATTGCTGTTTTAAGCATGCAAAAGCACACAGAACACCGTTTTCAAGTATTTAAACTGTCATATTCATGTATTTCGTGTGTAATGGAATATGTTTGCAAAATCAAGATAAAATAGCTGTTTTCAGCTTGCAAAAATATACAAAATGCTATTTTCAAGTATTTAAACTCTCATATTCATGTTTCTGTCGTGTATAATAGCTAATGTTGGTTAAATCAAGATAAAATTGCTGTTTTAAGCAAGCAAAAGCATACAAGACACTGTTTTTAATTATATAAACTATCATATTCATGTATGTGTCGCGTGTAATGGCTTATGTTTGCAAAATCAAGATAAAATAGCTGTTTTCAGCTTCAAAAATATACAAATTGCCGTTTTCAAATATTTAAACTGTCATATTCATGTATATGTCGTGTGTAATGGCTTATGTTTGCTAAATCAAGATAAACTAGCTGTTTTCAGCTTGCAAAAATATACAAAATGCTGTTTTCAAGTATATAAACTGTCATATTCATGTTTCTGGCGTGTATAATGGCAAATGTTGGTGCAATCAAGATAAAACTATTGTTTAAAGTATGCAAAAACATACAAAACGCTGTTTTCAAGTATTTAAACAGTCATATTCTTGTATGTGTCGTGTGTAATGGCTTATGTTTGCAAAATCAAGATAAAATATTTGTTTTCAGCTTGCAAAAAATACAAAATGCTGTTTTCAAGTATTTAAACTGTCATATTCATGTTTCTGTCGTGTATAATGGCTAATGTTGGTGGAATAAAGATAAAATTGCTGTTTTAAGCATGCAAAAGCATACAAAACACCGTTTTCAAGTATTTAAACAGTCATATTCATTTATATGTCGTGTTTAATGGCTCATGTTTGCAATATCAAGATAAAATAGTTGGTTTAAGCTTGCAAATAACATACAAAATGCTGGTTTCGAATATTTTAACTGTCATATTCATGTTTCTGTCGTGTATAATGGCAAATGTTGGTGAAATCAAGATAAAATTGCTGTTTTAAGCATGCAAAAGCATACAAAACACCGTTTTCAAGTATTTAAACTGTCATATTTATGTATATGTCGTGTGTAATGGCCTATGTTTGCAAAATAAAGATAAAATAGCTGTTTTCAGCTTGAAAAAACATGCAAAATGCTGTTTTCAATTATTTAAACTGTCATATTCATGTATATGTCGTGTGTAATGGCTTATGTTTGCTAAATCAAGATAAAATTGCTGTTTTAAGTATGCAAAAACATACAAAACGCAGTTTTCAAATATTTAAACTGTCATATTCATGTATGTGTCGTGTGTAATGGCTTTTGCTTGGAAAATCAAGATAAAATATTTGTTTTCAGCTTGCAAAAACATACAAAATGCTGTTTTCAAGTATTTAAACTGTCATATTCATGTTTCAGTCGTGTATAATGGCTAATGTTGATGAAATCAATATAAAATTGCTCTTTTAAGCAAGCATAATCATACAAAAACCGTTTTCAAGTATATAAACTGTCATATTCATGTGTATGTCGTGTGTAATTGCTATGTTTGCAAAATCAAGATAAAATAGCTGTTTTCAGCTTGCAAAAACATGCAAATTGCCGTTTTCAAGTATTTAAACTGTCATATTCATGTTTCTGTCGTGTGTAATGGCTTATGTTTGCTAAATCAAGATAAAATAGCTGTTTTCAGTTTGCAAAAATATACAAAATGCTGTTTTCAAAAATTTAAACTGTCATATTTATGTTTCTGACGTGTATAATGGCTAATATTGGTGGAATCAAGATAAAATTGCTGTTTTAAACTTGCAAAAGCATACAAAACGCCGTTTTCATGTATTTAAACAGTCATATTCATGTATGTGCCGCGTGTAATGCCTTATGTTTGCAAAATCAAGATAAAATAGCTGTTTCAGCTTGCAAAAACATATAAAATGCTGTCTTCAAGTATTTAAACTGTCATATTTATGTTTCTGTCGTGTATAATGGCTAATGTTGGTGAAATCAAGATAAAATTGCTGTTTTAAGCATGCAAAAGCATGCAAAAAGCCGTTTTCAAGAATTTAAACTGTCATATTCATGTATATGTCGTGCTTAATGGCTTATGTTTGCAAAATCAAGATAAAATAACTGTTTTCAGCTTGCAAAAACATACAAAATGCTGCTTTCATGTATATAAACTGTCATATTCATGTTTCTGTCGTGTATAATGGCTACTGTTGGTGAAATCAAGATAAAATTGCTGTTTTAAGTATGCAAAAGCAGACGAAACGCCGTTTTCAAGTATTTAAACAGTCATATTCATGTATATGTCGTGTGTAATGGCTTATGTTTGCAAAATTAAGATAAAATAGCTGTTTTCAGCTTGCAAAAACATACAAAATGCTGCATTTCAAGTATTTAAACTGTCATATTCATATTTCTGTCATGTATAATAGCTAATGATGGTGAAAGCAAGAAAAAATGCTGTTTTAAGCATGCAAAAGCATACAAAACACGGTTTTCAAGTATTTAAACTGTCATATTCATGTATATGTCGTGTGTAATGGCTTATTTTTGCAAAATCAAGATAAAAATGCTGTTTTAAGCATGCAAAAGCATACAAAACACCGTTTTCAAGTATTTAAACTGTCATATTCATGTATATGTCGTGTGTAATGGCTTATTTTTGCAAAATCAAGATAAAAATGCTGTTTTAAGCATGCAAAATCATACAAAACACCGTTTTCAAGTATTTAAACTGTCATATTCATGTATATGTCGTGTGTAATGGTTTATGTTTGCAAAATCAAGATGAAATAGCGGTTTTAAGCTTGCAAAAACATACAAAATGCTGTTTTCAAGTTTTTAAACTGTCATATTCATGTTTCAGTCGTGTATAATAACTAATGTTGGTAAAAGCAAGATAAAAATGCTGTTTTAAGAATGCAAAAGCATACAAAACACCGTTTTCAAGTATTTAAACTGTCATATTCATGTTTCTGTCGTGTATAATAGCTAATGTTGGTGAAAGCAAGATAAAAATGCTGTTTGAAGCGTGCAAAAGTATACAAAACACCGTTTTCAAGTATTTAAACTGTCATATTCATGTATATGTCGTGTGTAATGGCTTATGTTTGCAAAATCAAGATAAAATAGCTGTTTTAAGCTTGCAAAAACATACAAAATGCTGTTTTCAAGTATTTATACTGTCATATTCATGTTTCTGTCGTGTATAATAGCTAATGTTGGTGAAAGCAAGATAAAAATGCTGTTTTGAGCATGCAAAAGCATACAAAACACCGTTTTCAAGTATTTAAACTGTCATATTCATGTATATGTCGTGTGTTATGGCTTATGTTTGGAAAATCAAGATAAAAATGCTCTTTTAAGCATGCAAAAGCATACAAAACACCGTTTTCAAGTATTTATACTGTCATATTCATGTATATGTCGTGTGTAATCGCTTATGTTTGCAAAATCAAGATAAAATATCTGTTTTTAGCTTGCAAAAACATACAAAATGCTGTTTTCAGGTATTTAAACTGTCATTTTCATGTTTCTGTCGTGTATAATAGCTAATGTTGGTGAAAGCAAGATAAAAATGCTGTTTGAAGCGTGCAAAAGTATACAAAACACCGTTTTCAAGTATTTAAACTGTCATATTCATGTATATGTCGTGTGTAATGGCTTATGTTTGCAAATTCAAGATAAAATAGCTGTTTTCAGCTTGCAAAAACATACAAAATGCTGTTTTCAAGTATTTAAACTGTCATATTCATGTTTCTGTCGTGTATAATAGCTAATGTTGGTGAAAGCAAGATAAAAATGCTGTTTTGAGCATGCAAAAGCATACAAAACACCGTTTTCAAGAATTTAAACGGTCATATTTATGTTTCTGTCGTGTATAATAGCTAATGTTGATGAAAGCAAGACAAAAATGCTGTTTTAAGCATGCAAAAGCATACAAAACACCGTTTTCAAGTTTTTAAACTGTCATATTCATGTTTCTGTCGTGTATAATAGCTAATGTTGGTGAAAGCTAAATAAAAATGCTGTTTTAAGCATGCAAAAGCATACAAAACACCGTTTTCAAGTATTTAAACTGTCATATTCATGTATATGTCGTGTGTAATGGCTTATGTTTGCAAAATCAAGATAAAATAGCTGTTTTCAGCTTGCAAAAACATACAAAATGCTGTTTCCAAGTATTTAAACTGTCATATTTATGTTTCTGTCGTGTATAATAGCTAATGTTGGTGTAAGCAAGATAAAAATGCTGTTTTGAGCATGCAAAAGCATACAAAACACCGTTTTCAAGTATTTAAACTGTTATATTCATGTATATGTCGTGTGTAATGGCTTATGTTTGGAAAATCAAGATAAAAATGCTGCTTTAAGCTTGCAAAAACATACAAAATGCTGTTTTCAAGTATTTAAACTGTCATATTTATATTTCTGTCATGTATAATAGCTAATGTTTGTGAAAGCAAGAAAAAATGCTGTTTTAAGCATGCAAAAGCATATAAAACACGGTTTTCAAGTATTTAAACTGTCATATTCATGTATATGTCGTGTGTAATGGCTTATGTTTGCAAAATCAAGATAAAATAGCTGTTTTCAGCTTGCAAAAACATACAAAATGCTGTTTTCAAGTATTTAAACTGTCATATTCATGTTTCTGTCGTGTATAATAGCTAATGTTGGTGAAAGCAAGATAAAAATGCTGTTTTGAGCATGCAAAAGCATACAAAACACCGTTTTCAAGTATTTAAACTGTCATATTCATGTTTCTGTTGTGTATAATAGCTAATGTTGGTGAAAGCTAGATAAGAATTCTGTTTTAAGCATGCAAAAGCATACAAACCACCGTTTTCAAGTATTTAAACTGTCATATTCATGTATATGTCGTGTGTAATGGCTTATGTTTGCAAAATCAAGATAAAATAGCTGTTTTCAGCTTGCAAAAACATACAAAATGCTGTTTTCAAGAATTTAAACTGTCATATTCATGTTTCTGTCGTGTATAATAGCTAATGTTGCTGAAAGCAAGATAAAAATGCTGTTTTAAGCGTGCTAAAGCATACAAAACACCGTTTTCAAGTATTTAAACTGTCATATTCATGTTTCTGTCGTGTATAATAGCTAATGTTGGTGAAAGCAAGATAAAAATGCTGTTTTGAGCATGCAAAAGCATACAAAACACCGTTTTCAAGTATTTAAACTGTCATATTCATGTTTCTGTTGTGTATAATAGCTAATGTTGGTGAAAGCTAGATAAGAATTCTGTTTTAAGCATGCAAAAGCATACAAAACACCGTTTTCAAGTATTTAAACTGTCATATTCATGTATATGTCGTGTGTAATGGCTTATGTTTGCAAAATCAAGATAAAATAGCTGTTTTCAGCTTGCAAAAACATACAAAATGCTGTTTTCAAGAATTTAAACTGTCATATTCATGTTTCTGTCGTGTATAATAGCTAATGTTGCTGAAAGCAAGATAAAAATGCTGTTTTAAGCGTGCTAAAGCATACAAAACACCGTTTTCAAGTATTTAAACTGTCATATTCATGTATATGTCGTGTGTAATGGCTTATGTTTGCAAAATCAAGATAAAATAGCTGTTTTCAGCTTGCAAAAACATACAAAATGCTGTTTTCAAGTATTTAAACTGTCATATTCATATTTCTGTCATGTATAATAGCTAATGTTGGTGAAAGCAAGAAAAAATGCTGTTTTAAGCATGCAAAAGCATACAAACCACGGTTTTCAAGTATTTAAACTGTCATATTCATGTATATGTCGTGTGTAATGGCTTATGTTTGCAAAATCAAGATAAAATAGCTGTTTTCAGCTTGCAAAAACATACAAAATGCTGTTTCCAAATATTTGAACTGTCATATTTATGTTTCTGTCGTGTATAATAGCTAATGTTGGTGTAAGCAAGATAAAAATGCTGTTTTGAGCATGCAAAAGCATACAAAACACCGTTTTCAAGTATATAAACTGTCATGTTCATGTATATGTAGTGTGTAATGGCTTATGTTTGGAAAATCAAGATAAAAATGCTGTTTTAAGCTTGCAAAAACATACAAAATGCTGTTTTCAAGTATTTAAACTGTCATATTCATATTTCTGTCATGTATAATAGCTAATGATGGTGAAAGCAAGAAAAAATGCTGTTTTAAGCATGCAAAAGCATACAAAACACGGTTTTCAAGTATTTAAACTGTCATATTCATGTATATGTCGTGTGTAATGGCTTATTTTTGCAAAATCAAGATAAAAATGCTGTTTTAAGCATGCAAAAGCATACAAAACACCGTTTTCAAGTATTTAAACTGTCATATTCATGTATATGTCGTGTGTAATGGCTTATGTTTGCAAAA
The DNA here is from genome assembly GCA_963942605.1 of Poecilus cupreus. Taxonomy (NCBI): domain Eukaryota; kingdom Metazoa; phylum Arthropoda; class Insecta; order Coleoptera; family Carabidae; genus Poecilus; species Poecilus cupreus. The sequence continues at coordinate 41,001 of CAWWDY010001991.1, forward strand.
TCAAGTTAAAATAGCTGTTTTCAGCTTGAAAAACATACAAAGTGCTGTTTTCAAGTATTTAAACTGTCATATTCATGTTTCTGTCGTGTATGATAGCTAATGTTGGTGAAAGCAAGATAAAAATGCTGTTTTAAGAATGCAAAAGCATACTAAAAACCGTTTTCAAGTATTTTAACTGTCATATTCATGTATATTTAGTGACAATAAGATATATCTGAAGGATTGTCACTAAGGTTTATCTATATTGGCTGGAGCCAATATGAATACAAAAATATTTTTATTTATTGAATTGTAAATAATATATGTAATAAATTTACACAGCGACTTTTAATGCTTGTATATTTTTCTAATTTTTTCTAATCTGTTTTTAACAAAAATACCTAACTACCAAAAATAATTACCCTTTTTTCTTTTTTTTCGGTTTCTTGATTTTTATAAATTCAAAAATAATAATTTGTAGTAGGCCACTACACTACCCCCTCCCATCAACAAAGAAAAATAAGGAAAATGGGTAACAATATAACACAATCATATAACAAGTTAAATAATTTGAGAAACACATAAAATTATACAAGTGTGGAGTAATGAGTGTTCGCATATCGAAATCAATTCGGTAAATAAGCAGGCTTTAACCGGTCAATTGTTACAGTTTCGGTTTTATTTTTAATCAGAATTTTGAAAAATTTGTCATAACGCTTGATTACTGGAAAAGGACCTAGGTATGGCTGTTGTAGAATTGGACCAATTGCATCATTACGAATGAAAACATGACTAGTTTCAAATAAATCTGGATGTACATATGATTTTTTATTTTGTAATGTTGAAGTTGTTGGAATAAATTTAATAATAGCTGATTTGACATTAGTTAAATAATTTGGAAAATTAATTTCATCGTTGTTTGGTTTGATAATGAATTCGCCTGGTAATTTTAAAGGTTCGCCGTAGACTAACTCTGCTGCACTGCAGTTGATAGGTACCTTACAATATGAACGTAGGCCAAGTAAAATTATTGGAAGCGATGTTAACCAATCAGAGGAATTGCTTATTGCTTTAAGGGATGTTTTTAGTTGTCTGTGGAATCTCTCAATTAACCCGTTTGCTTGGGGATGATAAGAAGTTGTTGTAATATGCTTAATGTTTAACATTGTTGTTAATCGTTTGAATAGGGTTGAATTAAATTGTTGTCCTCGGTCTGAGGTAATTATTGAAGGAACGCCGAATCTTGCAATCCAATCAGAGATAAGAGCTTTAGCTATATTTTCGGCTGATGGTTCTTTCAAAGGAATTACTTCCGGCCATCTGGTGAAACGGTTAATACAAGTTAGAATATGAGTAAATCCTTTAGATGGTGGTAATTTAACAAGATCTACGTGAATCATATTAAATCTTTTCCGTGGTTTTGGAAAGTCTCCGATAGGAGAATTTACATGCCGCGTAATTTTTGATTTTTGGCAGTTTAAACATGTTTTAACTTTATTTCGTATTTCAGAATGCATATTAGGCCATACAAAACGTTGAGAAATTAATTTGTCTGTTGCTTTTGCTCCAGGATGAGACATTGAATGAAACTGATCAAAAATGATATCTCGAAATTTTTTTGGAATAAATGGTCGTGGCGAATTCATTGAAACATCACACGTTAAATCAAATTTTGAATTTTCAAGTTGATAATCTACTAATTTCAAATTTGTATTGTTACTATTTTTTATTTTAAGTAGGTCTTCGTCTGATTGTTGTTCTAAAGCTATTTGTTTGTAATCTATTTGTTTATTATTAAACATCGTTGATATATGAATTCTTGATAAAGCATCAGCCACAGGATTATTTTTACCAGAAATGTGACGTATATCACTTGTAAATTGGAAAATGTAATCTAATTGTCTGATCTCTCTTGGATTGTATACGTTGCTCTGTTTAATTTTGGAAATGTATGTTAAAGGTTTATGATCAGTATAAACAAAGAATTGTGTTCCCTCAATAAAATATCTAAATTTTTTAATCGATGAATAAATTGCCAATAATTCTCTACCAAAGGTGCTATATTTTTTTTCAGTGAGAGTTAAAGCTCTCGAATAAAATGCTATTGGTTTCCAGGCGTTGGAAACGTATTGTTGTAAAACCGCCCCAATTCCGTCATTGGAGGCATCCACCATTATACTTGTTTGTGCTGTTTGGTCGGGAAAAATCAATGTAGTTGATTTAACTAATTCGTTTTTTATTAAATTAAATGCCTTTATTGCATCATTGTTCCACGTAACTTTTTTTAAATATCTTTTGGACTAGTTATTAATTTATTAACAGGGTTTAAAATTATAGCGCAATGTGGTATGAAACGATTGTAAAAATTTATTAGCCCTAGAAACTCACGTAGTTTACGTTGTGTGTCTGGAAGAGGGAATTTTAAAATTGCTTCTACTTTAGATTCCAAAGGTTGTATTCCATTCTTAGAAATTGAATGTCCTAAAAATTCTATTTTATTTAAACCAAATTGCGATTTATTTGTATTAATTATAATTTCAAATTTGTTTAATCTTTCAAAAACTTTTTGTAAGTGGTCTAGGTGTTGTTTTGGGGAATTGCTTGCTATCAGCAGATCATCTAAGTATGCAAAACAAAAATCTAAACCTCTAGTGACTTCGTCGATAAATCTCTGAAATGTTTGGGCACTATTTCGTAAACCGAAGGGCATTACTGTATATTCATAAAGGCCGAAAGGGGTTGTTATTGCAGTTTTTGAAATTGAATCTGTATCCATCGGAATTTGGTGGTAAGCTTGTACTAAATCAATTTTGGAATAAATGTTAGTATTTTGTAAATAAGTTGTAAAGTCGTGTAGATGTGGTATAGGATACCTATCAGGAATTGTTTGTGCATTCAAAGCGCGATAATCCCCACACGGACGCCATTCCCCGTTCTTCTTTTGAACCAAGTGTAATGGTGATGCCCAATTACTAGAAGAGGGACGTATCAAACCTTTTTGTAGCATTTTGTCAAATTCTTTTTTAGCTATAAGCAGTTTATCTGGAGCTAATCTTCTTGGCCTAGCGAACGCTGGAGCACCGGATGTGAGTACAAAATGTTTGACAGAATGTTTAATTTGTCGTGAAAAATTAATTGGTTCAGTTAGCTTTGGAAATTTTGATAGCAGTTGGTAAAATTTATTTGTTGATTGTTTTTCTGTCATAATTACGTTTGTCAAAATGTTGTTGTCAAAAGTTTTATGCAATTGATCTGCTTCTATTAATAGCTTATTTTTTAAGTTTATTAGTAAGTTGTAATGTTTAAGGAAATCTGCCCCAATAATCGAACTGTTGGTTTTAGCAATAATGAACTTCCAGGTGAATAATTTGGAGAGTCCTAAATCTAATTTTAGGGTTCTTGTACCGTAAGTAACAATTGACGTGTTATTGGCTGCTTGGAGTGTTAAAACACTTTTTGAAAGCTTGAATTGATTTGAAATATGAAAAACACTCACCTGAGCTCCTGTGTCAATTAAGAAACGGTGGCCAGAAAAACGATCTTGAACGTAAAATAAGTTTGATTTTGGAGAATTATATCTGTGATAAAGAGAAATAGGTTTTGAAGTATTATTATTTATAGGCAACGGTGAGTGAATAGTCACCTTTTCTTTAATTAGACTTTTATAATTTGAACATGGAGGAACGCATTTGTGTGCTCTTTTGCCGAACGTGTAATGATACCAACATAGCGTTGACTTTGAAGACTCAGGAGCATATTCTCTGGAAGTACGAGGGAAAAACTGATGTGAAGTAGATGTCATCTTGTTCTTTAGTTCCTTGACGTCATGCACGAGTTGTTGAAGAACTTGGTTGGTTTTATGTTCTGAAGATTCCGAAATTGAAGTAATTTGATCTTGATTGATGGCAAGAATTTTGTCAGCGATATCTGCTTTCTCTTCAAGGTTTGTGTTGATGGATGCTGATAACACAATTTGAACGTTTTTTGGAAGTTTCTGCAGAAAGATTTCTTCTAGGATAGATTCGTCTAAAGTTTTCCTGCCAATTAATTGTCTCATGTATCTGAGGAGTTGTGAAGGTTTTTTATCATCGGTTGAAGAAAAATTGAGAAATTGCTGTAGTTTTTCAGAGTCTGATAGGCTGATTCTTTTAATCAAGGTTTGTTTCAGGTTAGTGTATGGAAAATCTTCTGAGGGACTGACAATTAAATCCCTGACTTCACTTGCATATTGGGGAGTCAAGAAGGAAATGAGTTTCGAAAATTTGCTGAACTCACTTGTTATCCTGTGACTTTGAAAAATGATTTCCACTTGGGCAAACCATAATTCCGGGTCTGCAGGCCAGAATTCTGGTACTTTAATGGCTGGTGTTAAGGCAGAGATGTCAGGGCTTGTTGTAAGCGAGTCCAGAGGGCTTGTAGTAGACTCCATGTAATAAGATTCGGGGTCACCAATTTAGTGACAATAGGATATATCTGAAGGATTGTCACTAAGGTTTATCTATATTGGCTGGAGCCAATATGAATACAAAAATATTTTTATTTATTGAATTGTAAATAATATATGTAATAAATTTACACAGCGACTTTTAATGCTTGTATATTTTTCTAATTTTTTCTAATCTGTTTTTAACAAAAATACCTAACTACCAAAAATAATTACCCTTTTTTCTTTTTTTTCGGTTTCTTGATTTTTATAAATTCAAAAATAATAATTTGTAGTAGGCCACTACATATATGTCGTGCGTAATGGCTTATGTTGGCAAAATCAAAATAAAATAGCTGTTTTCAGCTTGCAAAAACATACAAAATGCTGTTTTCAAGTATTTAAACTGTTATATTCATGTTTCTGTCGTGTATAATAGCTAATGTTGGTGAAAGCAAGATAAAATTGCTGTTTTAAGCATGCAAAAGATTACAAACCACCGTTTTCAACTATTTAAACTGTCATATTCATGTATATGTCGTGTGTAATGGCTTATGTTTGCATAATCAAGATAACATAGCTGTTTTCAGCTTGCAAAAACATACAAAATGCTGTGTTTAAGTATTTAAATTGTCATATTCATGTTTCTGTCGTGTATAATAGCTAATGTTAGTAAAAGCAAGATAAAAATGCTGTTTTAAGCATGCAAAAGCATACAAAACACCGTTTTCAAGTATTTAAACTGTCATATTCATGTATATGTCGTGTGTAATGGCTTATGTTTGCAAAATCAAGATAAAATAGCTGTTTTCAGCTTGCAAAAACATACAAAATGCTGTTTTCAAGTATTTAAACTCTCATATTCATGTTTCTGTCGTGCATAATAGCTAATGTTGGTGAAAGCAAGATAAAAATGCTGTTTTAAGCATGCAAAAGCATACTAAACACCGTTTTCAAGTATTTTAACTGTCTTATTCATGTATATGTCGTGTGTAATGGCTTATGTTTGCAAAATCAATATAAAATAGCTGTTTTCAGCTTGCAAAAACATACAAAATGTTGTTTTCAAGTATGTAAACTGTCATATTCATGTTTCTGTCGTGTATAATAGCTAATGTTGGTGAAGGCAAGATAAAAATGCTGTTTTAAGCATGCAAAAGCATACAAAACACCGTTTTCAAGTATTTAAACTGTCATATTCATGTATATGTAGTGTGTAATGGCTTATGTTTGCAAAATCAAGATAAAATAGCTGTTTTCAGCTTGCAAAAACATACAAAATGCTGTTATCAAGTATTTAAACTGTCATATTCATGTTTCTGTCGTGTATAATAGCTAATGTTAGTAAAAGCAATATAAAAATGCTTATTTAAGCATGCAAAAGCATATAAAACACCGTTTTCAAGTATTTAAACTGTCATATTCATGTATATGTCGTGTGTAATGGCTTATGTTTGCAAAATCAAGATAAAATAGCTGTTTTCAGCTTGCAAAAACATACAAAATGCTGTTTTCAAGTATCTAAACTGTCATATTCATGTTTCTGTCGTGTATAATATCTAATGTTGGTGAAAGCAAGATAAAAATGCTGTTTTAAGCATGCAAAAGCATACAAAACACGGTTTTCAAGTATTTAAACTGTCATATTCATGTATATGTCGTGTGTAATGGCTTATGTTTGCAGAATCAAGATAAAATAGCTATTTTCAGCTTGCAAAAACATACAAAATGCTGGTTTCAAGTATTTAAACTATCATATTCATGATTCTGTCGTGTATAATAGCTAATGTTGGTAAAAGCAAGATAAAAATGCTGTTTTAAGCATGCAAAAGCATTCAAAACACCGTTTTGAAGTATTTAAACTGTCAGATTCATGTTCCTGTCGTGTATAGTAGCTAATGTTGGTAAAAGCAAGACAAAATTGCTGTTTTAAGCATGCAAAAGCATACAAAACACCGTTTTCAAGTATTTAAACTGTTATATTCATGTATATGTCGTGTGTTTGCAAAATCAAGATAAAATATCTATTTTCAGCTTGTAAAAACATACAAAGTGCAGTTATCAAGTATTTAAACTGTCATATTCATGTTTCTGTCGTGTATAATAGCTAATGTTGGTGAAAGCAAGATAAAAATGCTGTTTTAAGCGTGCAAAAGCATACAAAACACCGTTTTCAAGTATATAAACTGTCATATTCATGTATATGTCCTGTGTAATGGCTTATGTTTGCAAAATCAAGATAAAATAGCTGTTTTCAGCTTGCCAAAACATACAAAGTGCAGTTATCAAGTATTTATACTGTCATATTCATGTTTCTGTCGTGTATAATAGCTAATGTTGGTGAAAGCAAGATAAAAATGCTGTTTTAAGCATGCAAAAGCATACAAAACACCATTTTCAAGTATTTAAACTGTCATATTCATGTTTCTGTCGTGTATAATAGCTAATGTTGGTGGAAGCAAAAAAAAGCTGGTTTAAGCATGCAAAAGCATACAAATCACCGTTTTCAAGTATTTAAACTGTCATATTAATGTTTCTGTCGTGTATAATAGCTAATGGTGGTGAAAGCAAGATATAAATGCTGTTTTAAGCATGCAAAAGCATACAAAACACCGTTTTCAAGTATTTAAACTGTTATATTCATGTATATGTCGTGTGTTATGGCTTATGTTTGGAAAATCAAGATAAAAATGCTGTTTTAAGCATGCAAGAGCATACAAAACACCGTTTTCAAGTATTTAAACTGTCATATTAATGTTTCTGTCGTGTATAATAGCTAATGGTGGTGAAAGCAAGATATAAATGCTGTTTTAAGCATGCAAAAGCATACAAAACACCGTTTTCAAGTATTTTAACTGTTATATTCATGTATATGTCGTGCGTAATGGGTTATGTTTGCAAAATCAAAATAAAATAGCTGTTTTCAGCTTGCAAAAACATACAAAATGCTGTTTTCAAGTATTTAAACTGTTATATTCATGTATATGTCGTGTGTAATGGCTTATGTTTGCAAAATCAAGATAAAATAGCTGTTTTCAGCTTGCAAAAACATACAAAATGCTGTTTTTAAGTATTTAAATTGTCATATTCATGTTTATGTCGTGTATAATAGCTAATGTTGGTGAAAGCAAGATAAAAATGCTGTTTTAAGCATGCCAAACCATACAAAACACCGTTTTCAAGTATTTAAACTGTCATATTCATGTATATGTCGTGTGTAATGGCTTATGTTTGGAAAATCAAGATAAAAATGCTGTTTTAAGCATGCAAAAGCATACAAAACACCGTTTTCAAGTATATAAACTGTCATATTCATGTTTCTGTCGTATATAATAGCTAATGGTGGTGAAAGCAAGATAAAAATGCTGTTTTAAGCATGCAAAAGCATACAAAACACCGTTTTCAAGTATTTAAACTGTTATATGCATGTATTTGTCGAGTGTAATGGCTTATGTTTGCAAAATTAAGATAAAATAGCTGTTTTCAGCTTGCAAAAACATGCAAAATGCTGTTTTCAAGTATTTAAACTGTCATATTCATGAATATGTCGTTTGTAATGGCGTATATTCGCAAAATCAAGATAAAATAGCTGTTTTCAGCTTGCAAAAACATACAAAATTCTGTTTTCATGCATTTAAATTGTCATATTCATGTATCTGTCATGTTGGTGAAATCAAGATAAAATTGCTGTTTTAAGCATGCTAAAGCATACAAAACACCGTTTTCAAGTATTTAAACTGTCATATTCATGTATATGTCGTGTGTAATGGCTTATATTTGCAAAATCAAGATAAAATAGCTGTTTTCAGCTTGCGAAAACATACAAAATGCTGTATTCAAGTATTTAAACTGTCATATTTATCTTTATGTCGTGTATAATGGCAAATGTTGGTAAAATTAAGATAAAATTGCTGTTGTAAGCATGCAAAAGCATACAAAACACCGTTTTCAAGTATTTAAACTGTCATATTCATATATATGTCGTGTGTAATGGCTTATATTTGCAAAATCAAGATAAAATAGCTGTTTTCAGCTTGCAAAAACATACAAAATGCTGTTTTCAAGTATTTTAACTGTCATATTCATATTTCTGTCGTGTATAATAGATAATGTTGGTGAAATCAAGATAAAATTGCTGTTTTAAGCATGCAAAAGCATACAAACCGCCGTTTTCAAGTATTTAAACTGTCATATTCATGTATGTGCCGCGTGTTATGGCTTATGTTTGCAAAATAAAGATAAAATAGTTGTTTTCAGCTTGCAAAAATATACAAAATGCTGTTTTCAAGTATTTAAACTGTCATATTCATGTTTCTGTCGTGTATAATAGCTAATGTTGGTGAAAGCAAGATAAAAATGCTGTTTTAAGCATGTAAAGGCATACAAAACACGGTTTTCAAGTATTTAAACTGTCATATTCATATATATGTCGTGTGTAATGGCTTATGTTTGCAAAATCAAGATAAAATATCTGTTTTCAGCTTGCAAAAACATACAAAATGCTGTTTTCAAGTATATAAACTGTCATATTCATGTTTCTGTCGTATATAATAGCTAATGTTGGTGAAAGCAAGACAAAAATGCAGTTTTAAGCATGCAAAAGCATACAAAACACCGTTTTCAAGTATTTAAACTGTCATATTCATGTATATGTCGTGTGTAATGGCTTATGTTTGCAAAATCAAGATAAAATATCTGTTTTCAGCTTGCAAAAACATACAAAATGCTGTTTTCAAGTATTTAAACTGTCATATTCATGTTTCTGTCGTGTATAATAGCTAATGTTGGTGAAAGCAAGATAAAAATGCTGTTTTAAGCGTGCAAAAGCATACAAAACACCGTTTTCAAGTATTTAAACTGTCATATTTATGTATATGTCGTGTGTAATGGCTTATGTTTGCAAAATCAAGATAAAATAGCTGTTTTCAGCTTGCAAAAACATACAAAATGTTGTTTTCAAGTATTTAAACTGTCATATTCATGTTTCTGTCGTGTATAATAGCTAATGTTGGTGAAAGCAAGATAAAAATGCTGTTTTAAGCATGCAAAACATACAAAACACCATTTTAAAGTATTTAAACTGTCATATTCATGTTTCTGTCGTGTATAATAGCTAATGTTGGTGAAAGCAATAAAAAAAATCTGTTTTAAGCATGCAAAAGCATACAAAACACCGTTTTCAAGTATTTAAACTATCATATTTATGTATATTACGTGTGTAATGGCTTATGTTTGGAAAATCAAGATAAAAATGCTGTTTTAAGCATGCAAAAGCATACAAAACACCGTTATCAAGTATTTAAACTGTCATATTCATGTTTCTGTCGTGTATAAAAAGCTAATGGTGGTGAAAGCAAGATAAAAATGCTGTTTTAAGCATGCAAAAGCATACAAAACACCGTTTTCAAGTATTTAAAACAGTTATATTCATGTATATGTCGTGCGTAATGGCTTATGTTTGCAAAATCAAAATAAAATAGCTGTTTTAAGCTTGCAAAAACATACAAAATGCTGTTTTCAAGTATTTAAACTGTTATATTTCATTTTTTTGTCGTGTATAATAGCTAATGTTGGTGAAAGCAAGATAAAATTGCTGTTTTAAGCATGCAAAAGATTACAAAACACCGTTTTCAAGTATTTAAACTGTCATATTCATGTATATGTCGTGTGTAATGGCTTATGTTTGCAAAATCAAGATAAAAATGCTGTTTTAAGCATGCAAAAGCATACAAAACACCGTTTTCAAGTATTTAAACTGTCATATTCATGTTTCTGTCGTGCATAATAGCTAATGTTGGTGAAAGCAAGATAAAAATGCTGTTTTAAGCATGCAAAAGCATACTAAACACCGTTTTCAAGTATATTAACTTTCTTATTCATGTATATGTCGTGTGTAATGGCTTATGTTTGCAAAATCAATATAAAATAGCTGTTTTCAGCTTGCAAAAATATACAAAATGCTGTTTTCAAGTATTTAAACTGTCATATTCATGTTTCTGTCGTGTATAATAGCTAATGTTGGTGAAAGCAAGATAAAAATGCTGTTTTAAGCAAGTAAAAGCATACAAAACACGGTTTTCAAGTATTTAAACTATCATATTCATATATATGTCGTGTGTAATGGCTTATGTTTGCAGAATCAAGATAAAATAACTGTTTTCAGCTTGCAAATACATACAAAATGCTGTTTTCAAGTATTTAAACTGTCATATTCATGTTTTTGTCGTGTATAATAGCTAATGTTGGTAAAAGCAAGATAAAAATGCTGTTTTAAGCATGCAAAAGCTTACAAAACACCGTTTTTAAGTATTTAAACTGCCATGTTCATGTTTCTGTCGTGTATAATAGCTAATGTTGGTGAAAGCAAGACAAAAATGCTGTTTTAAGCATGCAAAAGCATACAAAACACCGTTTTGAAGTATTTAAATTGTCATATTCATGTATATGTTGGTGAAAGCAAGATAAAAATGCTGTTTTAAGCATGCAAAAGCATACAAAACACCGTTTTCAAGTATTTAAACTGTTATATTCATGTATATGTCGTGCGTAATGGCTTATGTTTGCAAAATCAAAATAAAATAGCTGTTTTCAGCTTGCAAAAACATACAAAATGCTGTTTTCAAGTATTTAAACTGATATATTCATGTTTCTGTCGTGTATAATAGCTAATGTTGGTGAAAGCAAAATAAAATTGCATTTTTAAGTATGCAAAAACATACAAAACACCGTTTTCAAGTATATAAACTGTCATATTCATGTATTTGTCGTGTGTAATGGCTTATGTTTGCAAAATTAAGATAAAATAGCTGTTTTCAGCTTGCAAAAACAAACAAAATGCTGTTTTCAAGTATTTAAACTGTCATATTCATGAATATGTCGTTTGTAATGGCGTATATTCGCAAAATCAAGATAAAATAGCTGTTTTCAGCTAGCAAAAACATACAAAATGCTGTTTTCATGCATTTAAATTGTCATATTCATGTATCTGTCGTGTTGGTGAAATCAAGATAAAATTGCTGTTTTAAGCATGCTAAAGCATACAAAACACCGTTTTCAAGTATTTAAACTGTCATATTCATGTATATGTCGTGTGTAATGGATTATATTTGTAAAATCAAGATAAAATAGCTGTTTTCAGCTTGCGAAAACATACAAAATGCTGTATTCAAGTATTTAAACTGTCATATTCATCTTTATGTCGTGTATAATGGCAAATGTTGGTGAAATTAAGATAAAATTGCTGTTGTAAGCATGCAAAAGCATACAAAACACCGTTTTCAAGTATTTAAACTGTCATATTCATATATATGTCGTGTGTAATGGCTTATATTTGCAAAATCAAGATAAAATAGCTGTTTTTAAGCATGCAAAAGCATACAAACCGCCGTTTTCAAGTATTTAAACTGTCATATTCATGTATGTGCCGCGTGTTATGGCTTATGTTTGCAAAATAAAGATAAAATAGCTGTTTTCAGCTTGCAAAAACATACAAAATGCTGATTTCAAATATTCAAACTGTCATATTCATGTTGCTGTCGTGTATAATGGCCAATGTTGGTGATATCAGGATAAAATTGCTGTTTTAAGCATGCAAAAGCATACAAAACGCCGTTTTCAAGTATTAAAACAGCCATTTTCCTGTATATGTCGTGTGTAATGGTTTATGTTTGCAAAATCAAAATGAAATAGCTGTTTTCAGCTTGCAAAAACATACAAAATGCTGTTTTCAAGTATTTAAACTGTCATATTCATATTTCTGTCGTGTATAATGGCTAATAATGGTGAAATCAAGATAAAATTGCTGTTTTAAGCAAGCAAAAGCATACAAAACGCCGTTTTCAACTATTTAAACAGTCATATTCATTTATATGTCGTGTTTAATGGCTTATATTTGCAAAATCAAGATAAAATAGCTGTTTTCAGCTTGCAAAAACATACAAAATGCTGGTTTCTAGTATTTAAAACTGTCAAATTCATGTATGTGTCGTGTGTAATGGCTTTTTTTGCAAAATCAAGATAAAATAGCTGTTTTCAGCTTGTAAAAATATACAAAATTCTGTTTTCAAGTATTTAAACTGTCATATTCATGTTTCTGTCGTGTATAATAGCTAATGTTGGTGAAATCAAGATAAAATTGCTTTTTTAAGCTAGAAAAAGAATACAAAACGCCGTTTTCAAGTATATGAACAATCATATTCATTTATATGTCGTGTTTAATGGCTTATATTTGCAAAATCAAGATAAAATAGCTATTTTCAGCTTGCAAAAACATACAAAATGCAGGTTTCTAGTATTTAAACTGTCAATTTCATGTTTCTGTCGTGTATAATAGCTAATGTTGGTGAAAGCAAGATAAAAATGCTGTTTTAAGCATATAAAAGCATACAAAACACCGTTTTCAAGTATTTAAACTGTCATATTCATGTATATGTCGTGTGTAATGGCTTATGTTTGCAAAATCAAGATAAGATATCTGTTTTTAGCTTGCAAAAACATACAAAATGTTGTTTTCAAGTATATAAACTCTCATATTCATGTATATGTCGTGTGTAATGGCTTATGTTTGCAAAATAAAGATAAAATAGCTATTTTCAACTTGCAAAAACATACAAAATGCTGTTTTCAAGTATTTAAACTGTCATATTCATATTTCTGTTGTGTATAATAGATAATTTTGGAAAAATCAAGATAAAATTGCTGTTTTAAGCATGCAAAAGCATACAAACCGCCGTTCTCAAGTATTTAAACTGTCATATTCATGTATATGTCGTGTGTAATGGCTTATGTTTGCAAAATCAAGATAAAATATCTGTTTTCAGCTTGCAAAAACATACAAAATTCTGTTTTCAAGTATATAAACTGTCATATTCATGTTTCTGTCGTGTATAATAGCTAATGTTGGTGAAAGCAAGATAAAAATTCTGTTTTAAGCGTGCAAAAGCATACAAAACACCGTTTTCAAGTATTTAAACTGTCATATTCATGTATATGTCGTGTGTAATGGCTTATGTTTGCAAAATCAAGATAAAATAGCTGTTTTCAGCTTGCAAAAATATACTAAATGCTGTTTTCAAGTATTTAAACTGTCATATTCATGTTTCTGTCGTGTATAATAGCTAATGTTGGTGAAAGCAAGATAAAAATGCTGTTTTAAGCATGCAAAAGCATACAAAACACGGTTTTCAAGTATTTAAACTGTCATATTCATATATATGTCGTGTGTAATGGCTTATGTTTACAAAATCAAGATAAAATATCTGTTTTCAGCTTGCAAAAACATACAAAATGCTGTTTTCAAGTATTTAAACTGTCATATTCATGTTTCTGTCCTGTATAATAGCTAATGTTGGTGAAAGCAAGATAAAAATGCTGTTTTAAGCATGCAAAAGCATACAAAACACCATTTTCAAGTATTTAAACTGTCATATTCATGTTTCTGCCGTGTATAATAGCTAATGTTGGTGAAATCAAGATAAAATTGCTGTTTTAAGCATGCAAAAGCATACAAAACGCCGTTTTCAAGTATTTATACTGTCATATTCATGTATATGTCGTGTGTAATGGCTTATGTTTGCAAAATCAAGATAAAATAGCTGTTTTCAACTTGCAAAAACATACAAAATGCTGCTTTCAAGTATTTTAACTGTCATATTCATGTTTTAGTTGTGTATAATGGCTAATGTTGGTGAAATCAAAATAAAATTGCTGTTTTAAGCATGCAAAAGCAAACTAAACGCTGTTTTCAAATATTTAAACAGCCATATTCAGGTATATGTCGTGTGTAATGGCTTATGTTTGCAAAATCAAGATAAAATAGCTGTTTTCAGCTTGCAAAAACATACAAACTGCTGTTTTCAAGTATTTAAACTGTCATATTCATGTTTCTGTTGTGTATAATGGCAAATGTTGGTGAAATCAAGGTAAAATTGCTGATTTAAGCATGCAAAAGCATACAAAACATCGTTTTCAAGTATTTAAACTATCTTATTCATATATATGTCGTGTGTAATGGCTTATGTTTGCAAAATCAAGAAAAATAGCTGTTTTCAGCTTGCAAAAATATACAAATTGCTGTTTTCAAGTATTTAATCTGTCATATTCATGTTTCTGTAGTGTATAACTCAATTATTTTTGATTTTTCTAAATGTAACTACGAAGATATTATTTATAAACTGTCAGCTATTGATTGGAAAAATATACTAAACCACTTAAATGTTAATGATAATATAGACACATTCTATAGTATCCTAAAAAGCTTGTTTTATGTATTTATTCCTACAAAACAAATTAAAAAAAGCAAATATCCGATATGGTTTACTAAATCACTAATTAAATCCATAAAATAAAAACATAAGTTTCATAAAAAGTGGAAAACTTATGGGAGAGACTCAGATTATTCTACGTTTTCATTATTGCGTGATAGAATAAAAACTAAAATAAAAGTAGATTTTAAATCTTATATTAGTAATATTGAAAACAACATTAAAAAAGATCCAAAATCCTTTTAGAGTTTTACAAAAACGCTGAGAAAGAAAAACGGAATTCCCAATGTTGTTAGATACCAAGATCGTGAAGCTAAAAATGGATCTGAAGTCTGTGATCTCTTTGCTGAACATTTTGAATCTGTTTTTGTCAATGTAGATGGCTCTCATGATCATTTAATTCTTAACAGCGCTCATAATAATTCTACATTAAACGTAGGTTCAGTGTTTCTAAGCTTTGACGCTATTTTAGAATACTTATCTTCACTTAACACAAATAAAGGATGTGGACCCGATCAAATCCCTGCAAAGTTTATTCGAAGCTGTGCAATTTATTTAACTGTGCCTTTATTATTAATATTCAACCAGTCACTTCAATAGGGTATTTTTCCTGATGCTTGGAAATTGTCATATATTACCCCTATTTTTAAATCAGGTGATGTAAATGATGCCACAAACTACAGACCTATTTCCATTCTATCCACATTTGGCAAAATATTTGAGGCACTGGTTGTGAAACAGTTAAAAAATAATCTGGAAAACATCATCATTCCAGAGCAAAATGGTTTCTGTTCGGGAAAGTCTATTTCAACAAACTTGATTCCATTTACGGAGTATTTAAGTGAAAACATGGACAAAAAAATACAAGTAGACGTTATACATATATACTGACTTTAGCAAGGCTTTTGACCGGGTACATCATCATACACTCATAAAAAAACTGGCAATGTTGGGAATTCACGGTAGCTTACTAAGATGGATTCAGTCATATATAACTAACAGATCTCAATAAGTTTTCTGTAATGGATTCAAGTCACGGTTAATCTCAGTTATATCTGGAGTGCCGCAATGATCTCACTTAGGTCCTTTGCTATTTAATTTATTTATTAATGACATTTCTTTATGCTTCGAACATTCGAAATTTTTACTTTATGCTGATGACTTAAAATTATTTAAAACTATAAAAAGCGAAAGTGATAACTTGCAACTTCAAAGTGACTTAAATCAGCTACAGAATTACTTTAAGCTTAATTATTTATCTCTTAATATCTCCAAATGCTATGTTGTGAACTTTACTAGGAATCAAGAATCCATTTTATTTAATTATAAAATTGAAAGCATCGTCATTGAAAACAAACAAATGGTTAAAGATTTGGGTGTTTTATTTGATTCCAAATTATTGCTGAATCATCATGTGGACAATTGTGTAAAGCAATCTTACAGGATATTAGGTTTCATTTTGAGAAACTGTAAAAACTTCAGTGATCCTGGTGCTCTAATAAATTTATATAACGCACTGGTCCGTTCTAAACTTGAATATGCATCAATAATTTGGAACCCATTTTACAATAAAATCATAAGACTTGTTGAAAATGTTCAAAAAAAATTCTAAAATGTATTGTGTTACAAATTTAACATTGAAATCTCTGATTATGCAATGAGACTAAAATATTTTAATTTGCAATCTTTGGAAAATAGGAGAACTTTATCTGATGTGATTTTTTTATATAAAATAATTAATAATTTGATTTACTCAAACTGCATAATTAATAAACTGAATTTTTGTGTTCCCATTAAGAATACGAGGTCGACTAATTTATTTTACTTACCTTTAAGTAAAACAAATAATAACAAAAATTCTCCTCTCAACAGAATCATGTCCATATACAACTCCAAATATGAGCACATTGACATATTTCACCTCTCGTTAGCACAATTTAAAAAATCTGTGATCAATGCTAATAATTAATGCACTGTGTTATGCTGTATTATTGATAATTTGTTATTTTACATCAACTTCTTTTTGGGTTTATTGCTTTTTTAATTTTGTTTTAAAAAAAAAATAATGTATGTATTATTATACTTGTTATTGCTACGTATACTAAATGTTTAACTTTGTAATAATTAATAGTAATTCGTGGAAACCTTTTATTGGTTATTTTGGACTGTAGGTTTTCTAAATAAATAAATAAATAAATAAATAAATAAATAATGGCAAATGTTGGTGAAATCAAGATAAAATTGCTGTTTTAAGCATGCAAAAGCATACAAAACAACGCTTTCAAGTATTTAAACTGTCATATTCATGTATATCTCGTGTGTAATGGCTTATGTTTGCTAAATCAAGGTAAAATAGCTGTTTTCAGCTTGCAAAAATATACAAAATGCTGTTTTCAAGTATTCAAACTGTCATATTCATATTTCTGACGTGTATAATAGGTAATGTTGGTGAAATCAAGATAAAATTGCTGTTTTAAGCATGCAAAAGTATACAAAACGCCGTTTTCAAGTATTTAAACAGTCATATTCATTTATATGTCGTGCATAATGGCTGATGTTTGCACAATCAAGATAAAATAGCTGTTTTCAGCTTGCAAAAACAAACAAAATGCTGGTTTCAAGTATTTAAACTGTCATATTCATGTTTCTGTCGTGTATAATGGCAAATGTTGGTGAAATCAAGATAAAATTGCTGTTTCAAGCATGCAAAAGTATACAAAACGCCGTTTTCAAGTATTTAAACAGCCATATTCAGGTATATGTCGTGTGTAATGGCTTATGTTTGCAAAATCAAAATAAAATAGCTGTTTTCAGCTTGCAAAAACATACAAACTGCTGTTTTCAAGTATTTAAACTGTCATATTCATATTTCTGTCGTGTATAATGGCTAATGATGGTGAAATCAAAATAAAATTGCTGTTTTAAGCATGCAAAAGCATACAAAACGCCGTTTTCAAGTATTTAAACAGTCATATTCATTTATATGCCGTGTTTAATGGCTTATGTTTGCAAAATCAAAATAAAATAGCTGTATTCAGCTTGCAAAATCATACAAAATGCTGCTTTCAAGTATTTAAACTGTCACATTCATGTTTCTGTAGTGTAAATGGCAAATGTTGTTGAAATCAAGATAAAATTGCTGTTTTAAGCATGCAAATGCATACAAAACAGCGCTTTTAAGTATTTAAACTGTCATGTTTATGTATATGTCGTGTGTAATGGCTTATGTTTGCTAAATCAAGATAAAATAGCTGTTTTCAGCTTGCAAAAATATACAAAATGCTGTTTTCAAGTATTTAATCTGTCACATTCATGTTTCTGTCGTGTATAATGGCAAATGTTGGTGAAATCAAAATAAAATTGCTGTTTTCAGCATGCAAAAGCATACAAAACGGCGTTTTCAAGTATTTAAACAGTCATATTTATCTATAAGTCGTGTGTAATGGCTTATGTTTGCAAAATCAAGAAAAATAGCTGTTTTCAGCTTGCAAAACATACAAAATTCTGTTTTCAAGTATTTAAACTGCCATATTCATGTTTCTGTCGTGTATAATGGCAAATGTTGGTAAATTCAAGATAAAATTGCTGTTTTAAGCATGCAAAAGCACACAAAACGCCGTTTTCAAGTATTTAAACTATCATATTCATGTATATGTCGTGTGTAATGGCTTATGTTTGCAAAATCACGATAAAATAGCTGTTTTCAGCTTGCAAAAACATACAAAATGCTGCTTTCAAGTATTTTAACTGTCATATTCATGTTTCTGTTGTGTATAATGGCTAATGTTGGCGAAATCAAAATAAAATTGCTGTTTTAAGCATGCAAAAGCATACAAAACGCCGTTTTCAAGTATTCAAATTGTCATATTCATGTATGTGCCGTGTGTAATGGCTTATGTTTGCAAAATTAAGATAAAATAGCTGTTTTCAGCTTGCAAAAACTTACAAAATGCTGTTTTCAAGTATTTAAATTGTCATATTCATGTTTCTGTCGTGTATAATAGCTAATGTTGGTGAAAGCAAGATAAAAATGCTGGTTTAAGCATGCCAAAGCATATAAAACAGCGTTTTCAAGTATTTAAACTGTCATATTCATGCATAAGTCGTGTGTAATGGCTTATGTCTGCAAAATCAAGAAAAATAGCTGTTTTCAGCTTGCAAAACATACAAAGTTCTGTTTTCAAGTATTTAAACTGTCATATTCGTATTTCTGTCGTGTATAATGGCTAATGATGGTGAAATCAAGATCAAATTGCAGTTTTAAGCATGCAAAAGCATACAAAACGCCGTTTTCAAGTATTTAAACT
Source organism: Poecilus cupreus (assembly GCA_963942605.1). Taxonomy (NCBI): domain Eukaryota; kingdom Metazoa; phylum Arthropoda; class Insecta; order Coleoptera; family Carabidae; genus Poecilus; species Poecilus cupreus. The sequence goes on from CAWWDY010001991.1 coordinate 59,972, forward strand.
GTCATATTCATGTATGTGCCGCGTTTAATGGCTTATGTTTGCTAAATCAAGATAAAATAGCTGTTTTCAGCTTGCAAAAATATACAAAATGCTGTTTTCAAGTATTTAAACTGTCATATTAATGTTTCTGTCGTGTATAATGGTTACTGTTGGCGAAATCAAGATAAAATTGCTGTTTTAAGCATGCAAAAGCATACGAATCGCCGTTTTCAAGTATTTAAACAGTCATATTCATGTATATGTCGTGTGTAATGGCTTATGTTTGCAAAATCAAGATAAAATAGATGTTTTCAGCTTGCAAAAACATACAAAATGCTGCTTTGAAGTATTTAAACTGTCATATTCATGTTTCTGTCGTGTATAATGGCTAATGTTGGTGAAATCAATATAAAATTGCTGTTTTAAGCATGCAAAAGCATACAAAACGACGTATTCAAGTATTTAAACTGTCATATTCATGTGTGTCGTGTGTAATGGCTTATGTTTGCTAAATCAAGATAAAATAGCAGTTTTCAGCTTGCGAAAACTTACAAAATGCTGTATTCAAGTATTTAAACTGTCATATTCATGTTTCTGTCGTGTATAATGGTTAATGTTGGTGAAATCAATATAAAATTGCACTTTTAAGCAAGCATAAGCATACAAAAACCGTTTTCAAGTATTTATACTCTCATATTCATGTGTATGTCGTGTGTAATGGCTTATGTGTGCAAAAACTAGATAAAATAGTTGTTATCAGCTTGCAAAAATGTACAAAATGCTGTATGTCGTGTGTAATTGCTTATGTTTGCAAAATCAAGATAAAATTGCTGTTTTGAGCTTGCAAAAACATACAGAATGCTGTTTTCAAGTATTTAAACTGCCATATTCATGTTTCTGTCGTATATAATGGCTAATGTTAGTGAAATCTAGATAATATTGCTGTTTTAATCATGCAAAAGCATACAAAACACCGTTTTCAAGTATTTAAACGGTCATATTCATGTATATGTCGTGTGTAATGGCTTATGTTTGCAAAATCAAGATAAAATTGCTGTTTTAATCATGCAAAAGCATTCAAAACGCCGTTTACAAGTATTTAAACTGTCATATTCATGTATATATCATGTGTAATAACTTATGTTTGCAAAACCAAGATAAAATAGCTGTTTTCAGCTTGCAAAACATACAGAATGCTGTTTTCAAGTATTAAAACTGCCATATTCATGTTTCTGTCGTATATAATGGCTAATGTTAGTGAAATCAAGATAATATTGCTGTTTTAATCATGCAAAAGCATACAAAACACGGTTTTCAAGTATTTAAACTGTCATATTCATGTATATGTCGTGTGTAATGGCTTATGTTTGCAAAATCAAGATAAAATATCTGTTTTCAGCTTGCAAAAACATACAAAATGGTTTTTTCAAGTATATAAACTGTTATATTCATGTTTCTGTCGTGTATAATGGCTAATGTTGGTGAAATCAATATAAAATTGCTGTTTTAAGCATGCAAAAACATACAAAACGCTGTTTTAAAGTATTTAAACTGTCATATTCATGTATATGTCGTGTGTAATATCTTATGTTTGCAAAATCAAGATAAAATAGCTGTTTTAAGCATGCAAAAGCCTACAAAACGCTGTTTTCAAGTATTTAAACTGTCATATTCATGAATGTGTCGTGTCTAATGGCTTCTGTTTGCAAAATCAAGATAAAATAGCTGTTTTCAGCTTGCAAAAATATACAAAATGCTATTTTCAAGTATTTAAACTCTCATATTCATGTTTCTGTCGTGTATAATGGCTTATGTTGGTGAAATCAAGATAAAATTGCTGTTTTAAGCATGCAAAAGCACACAAAACACCGTTTTCAAGTATTTAAACTGTCATATTCATGTATTTCGTGTGTAATGGCATATGTTTGCAAAATCAAGATAAAATAGCTGTTTTCAGCTTGCAAAAATATACAAAATGCTATTTTCAAGTATTTAAACTCTCATATTCATGTTTCTGTCGTGTATAATAGCTAATGTTGGTTAAATCAAGATAAAATTGCTGTTTTAAGCAAGCAAAAGCATACAAGACACTGTTTTTAATTATATAAACTATCATATTCATGTATGTGCCGCGTGTAATGGCTTATGTTTGCAAAATCAAGATAAAATAGCTGTTTTCAGCTTCAAAAATATACAAATTGCCGTTTTCAAGTATTTAAACTGTCATATTCATGTATATGTCGTGTGTAATAGCTTATGTTTGCTAAATCAAGATAAACTAGATGTTTTCAGCTTGCAAAAATATACAAAACGCTGTTTTCAAGTATATAAACTGTCATATTCATGTTTCTGGCGTGTATAATGGCAAATGTTGGTGCAATCAAGATAAAACTATTGTTTAAAGTATGCAAAAACATACAAAACGCTGTTTTCAAGTATTTAAACAGTCATATTCTTGTATGTGTCGTGTGTAATGGCTTATGTTTGCAAAATCAAGATAAAATATTTGTTTTCAGCTTGCAAAAAATACAAAATGCTGTTTTCAAGTATTTAAACTGTCATATTCATGTTTCTGTCGTGTATAATGGCTAATGTTGGTGGAATAAAGATAAAATTGCTGTTTTAAGCATGCAAAAGCATACAAAACGCCGTTTTCAAGTATTTAAACAGTCATATTCATTTATATGTCGTGTTTAATGGCTCATGTTTGCAATATCAAGATAAAATAGTTGGTTTAAGCTTGCAAATAACATACAAAATGCTGGTTTCGAATATTTTAACTGTCATATTCATGTTTCTGTCGTGTATAATGGCAAATGTTGGTGAAATCAAGATAAAATTGCTGTTTTAAGCATGCAAAAGCATACAAAACACCGTTTTCAAGTATTTAAACTGTCATATTTATGTATATGTCGTGTGTAATGGCCTATGTTTGCAAAATAAAGATAAAATAGCTGTTTTCAGCTTGAAAAAACATGCAAAATGCTGTTTTCAATTATTTAAACTGTCATATTCATGTATATGTCGTGTGTAATGGCTTATGTTTGCTAAATCAAGATAAAATTGCTGTTTTAAGTATGCAAAAACATACAAAACGCAGTTTTCAATTATTTAAACTGTCATATTCATGTATGTGTCGTGTGTAATGGCTTTTGCTTGGAAAATCAAGATAAAATATTTGTTTTCAGCTTGCAAAAACATACAAAATGCTGTTTTCAAGTATTTAAACTGTCATATTCATGTTTCAGTCGTGTATAATGGCTAATGTTGGTGAAATCAATATAAAATTGCACTTTTAAGCAAGCATAAGCATACAAAAACCGTTTTCAAGTATATAAACTGTCATATTCATGTGTATGTCGTGTGTAATTGCTATGTTTGCAAAATCAAGATAAAATAGCTGTTTTCAGCTTGCAAAAACATGCAAATTGCCGTTTTCAAGTATTTAAACTGTCATATTCATGTTTCTGTCGTGTATAATGGCTAATGTTGGTAAAATCAAGATAAAATTGCTGTTTTAAGCATGCAAAAGCATACAAAACAGCGCTTTCAAGTATTTAAACTGTCATATTCATGTATATGTCGTGTGTAATGGCTTATGTTTGCTAAATCAAGATAAAATAGCTGTTTTCAGTTTGCAAAAATATACAAAATGCTGTTTTCAAGTATTTAAACTGTCATATTTATGTTTCTGACGTGTATAATGGCTAATATTGGTGGAATCAAGATAAAATTGCTGTTTTAAACTTGCAAAAGCATACAAAACGCCGTTTTCATGTATTTAAACAGTCATATTCATGTATGTGCCGCGTGTAATGCCTTATGTTTGCAAAATCAAGATAAAATAGCTGTTTCAGCTTGCAAAAACATATAAAATGCTGTCTTCAAGTATTTAAACTGTCATATTTATGTTTCTGTCGTGTATAATGGCTAATGTTGGTGAAATCAAGATAAAATTGCTGTTTTAAGCATGCAAAAGCATGCAAAAAGCCGTTTTCAAGAATTTAAACTGTCATATTCATGTATATGTCGTGCTTAATGGCTTATGTTTGCAAAATCAAGATAAAATAACTGTTTTCAGCTTGCAAAAACATACAAAATGCTGCTTTCATGTATATAAACTGTCATATTCATGTTTCTGTCGTGTATAATGGCTACTGTTGGTGAAATCAAGATAAAATTGCTGTTTTAAGTATGCAAAAGCAGACGAAACGCCGTTTTCAAGTATTTAAACAGTCATATTCATGTATATGTCGTGTGTAATGGCTTATGTTTGCAAAATTAAGATAAAATAGCTGTTTTCAGCTTGCAAAAACATACAAAATGCTGCATTTCAAGTATTTAAACTGTCATATTCATATTTCTGTCATGTATAATAGCTAATGATGGTGAAAGCAAGAAAAAATGCTGTTTTAAGCATGCAAAAGCATACAAAACACGGTTTTCAAGTATTTAAACTGTCATATTCATGTATATGTCGTGTGTAATGGTTTATTTTTGCAAAATCAAGATAAAAATGCTGTTTTAAGCATGCAAAAGCATACAAAACACCGTTTTCAAGTATTTAAACTGTCATATTTATGTATATGTCGTGTGTAATGGCTTATTTTCGCAAAATCAAGATAAAAATGCTGTTTTAAGCATGCAAAATCATACAAAACACCGTTTTCAAGTATTTAAACTGTCATATTCATGTATATGTCGTGTGTAATGGTTTATGTTTGCAAAATCAAGATGAAATAGCGGTTTTAAGCTTGCAAAAACATACAAAATGCTGTTTTCAAGTTTTTAAACTGTCATATTCATGTTTCAGTCGTGTATAATAACTAATGTTGGTAAAAGCAAGATAAAAATGCTGTTTTAAGAATGCAAAAGCATACAAAACACCGTTTTCAAGTATTTAAACTGTCATATTCATGTTTCTGTCGTGTATAATAGCTAATGTTGGTGAAAGCAAGATAAAAATGCTGTTTGAAGCGTGCAAAAGTATACAAAACACCGTTTTCAAGTATTTAAACTGTCATATTCATGTATATGTCGTGTGTAATGGCTTATGTTTGCAAAATCAAGATAAAATAGCTGTTTTCAGCTTGCAAAAACATACAAAATGCTGTTTTCAAGTATTTAAACTGTCATATGCATGTTTCTGTCGTGTATATAAGCTAATGTTGGTGAAAGCAAGATAAAAATGCTGTTTTGAGCATGCAAAAGCATACAAAACACCGTTTTCAAGTATTTAAACTGTCATATTCATGTATATGTCGTGTGTTATGGCTTATGTTTGGAAAATCAAGATAAAAATGCTCTTTTAAGCATGCAAAAGCATACAAAACACCGTTTTCAAGTATTTAAACTGTCATATTCATGTATATGTCGTGTGTAATGGCTTATGTTTGCAAAATCAAGATAAAATATCTGTTTTCAGCTTGCAAAAACATACAAAATGCTGTTTTCAAGTATTTAAACTGTCATACTCATGTTTCTGTCGTGTATAAAGCTAATGTTGGTGAAAGCAAGATAAAAATGCTGTTTTAAGCGTGCAAAAGCATACAAAACACCGTTTTCAAGTATTTAAACTGTCATATTTATGTATATGTCGTGTGTAATGGCTTATGTTTGCAAAATCAAGATAAAATAGCTGTTTTCAGCTTGCAAAAACATACAAAATGTTGTTTTCAAGTATTTAAACTGTCATATTCATGTTTCTGTCGTGTATAATAGCTAATGTTGGTGAAAGCAAGATAAAAATGCTGTTTTAAGCATGCAAAACATACAAAACACCATTTTAAAGTATTTAAACTGTCATATTCATGTTTCTGTCGTGTATAATAGCTAATGTTGGTGAAAGCAATAAAAAAAATCTGTTTTAAGCATGCAAAAGCATACAAAACACCGTTTTCAAGTATTTAAACTATCATATTTATGTATATGTCGTGTGTAATGGCTTATGTTTGGAAAATCAAGATAAAAATGCTGTTTTAAGCATGCAAAAGCATACAAAACACCGTTATCAAGTATTTAAACTGTCATATTCATGTTTCTGTCGTGTATAAAAGCTAATGGTGGTGAAAGCAAGATAAAAATGCTGTTTTAAGCTTGCAAAAGCATACAAAACACCGTTTTCAAGTATTTAAACAGTTATATTCATGTATATGTCGTGCGTAATGGCTTATGTTTGCAAAATCAAAATAAAATAGCTGCTTTAAGCTTGCAAAAACATACAAAATGCTGTTTTCAAGTATTTAAACTGTTATATTCATTTTTTTGTCGTGTATAATAGCTAATGTTGGTGAAAGCAAGATAAAATTGCTGTTTTAAGCATGCAAAAGATTACAAAACACCGTTTTCAAGTATTTAAACTGTCATATTCATGTATATGTCGTGTGTAATGGCTTATGTTTGCAAAATCAAGATAAAAATGCTGTTTTAAGCATGCAAAAGCATACAAAACACCGTTTTCAAGTATTTAAACTGTCATATTCATGTTTCTGTCGTGCATAATAGCTAATGTTGGTGAAAGCAAGATAAAAATGCTGTTTTAAGCATGCAAAAGCATACTAAACACCGTTTTCAAGTATATTAACTTTCTTATTCATGTATATGTCGTGTGTAATGGCTTATGTTTGCAAAATCAAAATAAAATAGCTGTTTTCAGCTTGCAAAAACATACAAAATGCTGTTTTCAAGTATTTAAACTGATATATTCATGTTTCTGTCGTGTATAATAGCTAATGTTGGTGAAAGCAAAATAAAATTGCATTTTTAAGTATGCAAAAACATACAAAACACCGTTTTCAAGTATATAAACTGTCATATTCATATATTTGTCGTGTGTAATGGCTTATGTTTGCAAAATAAAGATAAAATAGCTGTTTTCAGCTTGCAAAAACAAACAAAATGCTGTTTTCAAGTATTTAAACTGTCATATTCATGAATATGTCGTTTGTAATGGCGTATATTCGCAAAATCAAGATAAAATAGCTGTTTTCAGCTAGCAAAAACATACAAAATGCTGTTTTCATGCATTTAAATTGTCATATTCATGTATCTGTCATGTTGGTGAAATCAAGATAAAATTGCTGTTTTAAGCATGCTAAAGCATACAAAACACCGTTTTCAAGTATTTAAACTGTCATATTCATGTATATGTCGTGTGTAATGGCTTATATTTGTAAAATCAAGATAAAATAGCTGTTTTCAGCTTGCGAAAACATACAAAATGCTGTATTCAAGTATTTAAACTGTCATATTCATCTTTATGTCGTGTATAATGGCAAATGTTGGTGAAATTAAGATAAAATTGCTGTTGTAAGCATGCAAAAGCATACAAAACACCGTTTTCAAGTATTTAAACTGTCATATTCATATATATGTCGTGTGTAATGGCTTATATTTGCAAAATCAAAATAAAATAGCTGTTTTAAGCATGCAAAAGCATACAAACCGCCGTTTTCAAGTATTAAAACAGCCATTTTCCTGTATATGTCGTGTGTAATGGTTTATGTTTGCAAAATCAAAATGAAATAGCTGTTTTCAGCTTGCAAAAACATACAAAATGCTGTTTTCAAGTATTTAAACTGTCATATTCATATTTCTGTCGTGTATAATGGCTAATAATGGTGAAATCAAGATAAAAATGCTGTTTTAAGCATGCAAAAGCATACACAACACCGTTTTCAAGTATTTAAACTGTCATATTCATGTATATGTCGTGTGTAATGGTTTATGTTTGCAAAATCAAGATAAAATAGCTATTTTCAGCTTGCAAAAACATACAAAATGCTGGTTTCTAGTATTTAAACTGTCAATTTCATGTTTCTGTCGTGTATAATAGCTAATGTTGGTGAAAGCAAGATAAAAATGCTGTTTTAAGCATATAAAAGCATACAAAACACCGATTTCAAGTATTTAAACTGTCATATTCATGTATATGTCGTGTGTAATGGCTTATGTTTGCAAAATCAAGATAAAATATCTGTTTTTAGCTTGCAAAAACATACAAAATGTTGTTTTCAAGTATATAAACTGTCATATTCATGTTTCTGTCGTGTATAATAGCTAATTTTGGTGAAAGCAAGATAAAAATTCTGTTTTAAGCGTGTAAAAGCATACAAAACACCGTTTTCATATATTTAAACTGTCATATTCATGTATATGTCGTGTGTAATGGCTTATGTTTGGAAAATCAAGATAAAAATGCTGTTTTAAGCATGCAAAAGCATACAAAACACCGTTTTCAATTATTTTAACTGTCATATTCATGTTTCTGTCGTGTATAATAGCTAATGGTGGTGAAAGCAAAATAAAAATGCTGTTTTAAGCATGCAAAAGCATACAAAACACCGTTTTCAAGTATTTAAACTGTTATATTCATGTATATGTCGTGCGTAATGGCTTATGTTTGCAAAATCAAAATAAAATAGCTGTTTTCAGCTTGCAAAAACATACAAAATGCTGTTTTCAAGTATTTAAACTGTTATATTCATGTTTCTGTCGTGTATAATAGCTAATGTTGATGAAAGCAAGATTAAATTGCTGTTTTAAGTATGCAAAAACATACAAAACGCTGTTTCCAAGTATTTAAACTGTCATATTCATGTATGTGTCGTGTGTAATGGCTTATGTTTGCAAAATCAAGATAAAATAGCTGTTTTCAGCTTGCAAAAACATACAAAATGCTGTTTTCAAACATTGAAACTGTCATATTCATGTATATGTCGTGTGAAATGGCTTATGTTTGCAAAATCAAGATAAAATATCTGTTTTCAACTTGAAAAAACATACAAAATGCTGTTTTCAAGTATTTAAAATGTCATATTCAAGTTTCTGTAGTGTATAATGGCTAATTTTGGTGAAATCAAGATAAAATTGCTGTTTTAAGCATGCAAAAGCATACAAAACACCGTTTTCAAGTATATAAACTCTCATATTCATGTATATGTCGTGTGTAATGGCTTATGTTTGCAAAATAAAGATAAAATAGCTGTTTTCAACTTGCAAAAACATACAAAATGCTGTTTTCAAGTATTTAAACTGTCATATTCATATTTCTGTTGTGTATAATAGATAATTTTGGAAAAATCAAGATAAAATTGCTGTTTTAAGCATGCAAAAGCATACAAACCGCCGTTCTCAAGTATTTAAACTGTCATATTCATGTATATGTCGTGTGTAATGGCTTATGTTTGCAAAATCAAGATAAAATATCTGTTTTCAGCTTGCAAAAACATACAAAATTCTGTTTTCAAGTATATAAACTGTCATATTCATGTTTCTGTCGTGTATAATAGCTAATGTTGGTGAAAGCAAGATAAAAATTCTGTTTTAAGCGTGCAAAAGCATACAAAACACCGTTTTCAAGTATTTAAACTGTCATATTCATGTATATGTCGTGTGTAATGGCTTATGTTTGCAAAATCAAGATAAAATATCTGTTTTTAGCTTGCAAAAACATACAAAATGTTGTTTTCAAGTATATAAACTGTCATATTCATGTTTCTGTCGTGTATAATAGCTAATTTTGGTGAAAGCAAGATAAAAATTCTGTTTTAAGCGTGCAAAAGCATACAAAACACCGTTTTCATATATTTAAACTGTCATATTCATGTATATGTCGTGTGTAATGGCTTATGTTTGCAAAATCAAGATAAAATATCTGTTTTCAGCTTGAAAAACATACAAAATGCTGTTTTAAATTATTTAAACTGTCATATTCATGTTTCTGTCGTGTATAATAGCTAATGTTGGTGAAAGCAAGATAAAAATGCTGTTTTAAGCATGCAAAAGCATACTATACACCGTTTTCAAGTATTTTAACTGTCTTATTCATGTATATGTCGTGTGTAATGGCTTATGTTTGCAAAATCAATATGAAATAGCTGTTTTCAGCTTGCAAAAACATGCAAAATGTTGTTTTCAAGTATGTAAATTGTCATATTCATGTTTCTGTCGTGTATAATAGCTAATGTTGGTGAAAGCAAGATAAAAATGCTGTTTTAAGCATGCAAAAGCATACAAAACACCATTTTCAAGTATTTAAACTGTCATATTCATGTTTCTGTTGTGTATAATAGCTAATGTTGGTGAAAGCAAGATAAAAATGCTGCTTTAAGCATGCAAAAGCATACAAAACACCGTTTTCAAGTATTTAAACTGTTATATTCATGTATATGTCGTGCGTAATAGCTTATGTTTGCAAAATCAAAATAAAATAGCTGTTTTCAGCTTGCAAAAACATACAAAATGCTGTTTTCAAGTATTTAAACTGTTATATTCATGTTTCTGTCGTGTATAATAGCTAATGTTGATGAAAGCAAGATTAAATTGCTGTTTTAAGTATGCAAAAACATACAAAACGCTGTTTCCAAGTATTTAAACTGTCATATTCATGTATGTGTCGTGTGTAATGGCTTATGTTTGCAAAATCAAGATAAAATAGCTGTTTTCAGCTTGCAAAAACATACAAAATGCTGTTTTCAAGTATTTCAATTGTCATATTCATGTTTCTGTCGTGTATAATGGCTAATGATGGTGAAAGCAAGATAAAAATGCTGTTTTAAGCATGCAAAAGCATACAAAACACCGTTTTCAAGTATTTAAACTATCATATTCATGTATATGTCGTGTGTAATGGCTTATGTTTGGAAAATCAAGATAAAAATGCTGTTTTAAGCATGCAAAAGCATACAAAACACCGTTTTCAATTATTTTAACTGTCATATTCATGTTTCTGTCGTGTATAATAGCTAATGGTGGTGAAAGCAAAATAAAAATGCTGTTTTAAGCATGCAAAAGCATACAAAACACCGTTTTCAAGTATTTAAACTGTTATATTCATGTATATGTCGTGCGTAATGGCTTATGTTTGCAAAATCAAAATAAAATAGCTGTTTTCAGCTTGCAAAAACATACAAAATGCTGTTTTCAAGTATTTAAACTGTTATATTCATGTTTCTGTCGTGTATAATAGCTAATGTTGATGAAAGCAAGATTAAATTGCTGTTTTAAGTATGCAAAAACATACAAAACGCTGTTTCCAAGTATTTAAACTGTCATATTCATGTATGTGTCGTGTGTAATGGCTTATGTTTGCAAAATCAAGATAAAATAGCTGTTTTCAGCTTGCAAAAACATACAAAATGCTGTTTTCAAACATTGAAACTGTCATATTCATGTATATGTCGTGTGAAATGGCTTATGTTTGCAAAATCAAGATAAAATATCTGTTTTCAACTTGAAAAAACATACAAAATGCTGTTTTCAAGTATTTAAAATGTCATATTCAAGTTTCTGTAGTGTATAATGGCTAATTTTGGTGAAATCAAGATAAAATTGCTGTTTTAAGCATGCAAAAGCATACAAAACACCGTTTTCAAGTATATAAACTCTCATATTCATGTATATGTCGTGTGTAATGGCTTATGTTTGCAAAATAAAGATTAAATAGCTGTTTTCATCTTGCAAAAACATACAAAATGCTGTTTTCAAGTATTTAAACTGTCATATTCATATTTCTGTTGTGTATAATAGATAATTTTGGAAAAATCAAGATAAAATTGCTGTTTTAAGCATGCAAAAGCATACAAACCGCCGTTCTCAAGTATTTAAACTGTCATATTCATGTATATGTCGTGTGTAATGGCTTATGTTTGCAAAATCAAGATAAAATATCTGTTTTCAGCTTGCAAAAACATACAAAATTCTGTTTTCAAGTATATAAACTGTCATATTCATGTTTCTGTCGTGTATAATAGCTAATGTTGGTGAAAGCAAGATAAAAATTCTGTTTTAAGCGTGCAAAAGCATACAAAACACCGTTTTCAAGTATTTAAACTGTCATATTCATGTATATGTCGTGTGTAATGGCTTATGTTTGCAAAATCAAGATAAAATAGCTGTTTTCAGCTTGCAAAAATATACTAAATGCTGTTTTCAAGTATTTAAACTGTCATATTCATGTTTCTGTCGTGTATAATAGCTAATGTTGGTGAAAGCAAGATAAAAATGCTGTTTTAAGCATGCAAAAGCATACAAAACACGGTTTTCAAGTATTTAAACTGTCATATTCATATATATGTCGTGTGTAATGGCTTATGTTTACAAAATCAAGATAAAATATCTGTTTTCAGCTTGCAAAATCATACAAAATGCTGTTTTCAAGTATTTAAACTGTCATATTCATGTTTCTGTCCTGTATAATAGCTAATGTTGGTGAAAGCAAGATAAAAATGCTGTTTTAAGCATGCAAAAGCATACAAAACACCATTTTCAAGTATTTAAACTGTCATATTCATGTTTCTGCCGTGTATAATAGCTAATGTTGGTGAAATCAAGATAAAATTGCTGTTTTAAGCATGCAAAAGCATACAAAACGCCGTTTTCAAGTATTTATACTGTCATATTCATGTATATGTCGTGTGTAATGGCTTATGTTTGCAAAATCAAGATAAAATAGCTGTTTTCAACTTGCAAAAACATACAAAATGCTGCTTTCAAGTATTTTAACTGTCATATTCATGTTTTAGTTGTGTATAATGGCTAATGTTGGTGAAATCAAAATAAAATTGCTGTTTTAAGCATGCAAAAGCAAACTAAACGCTGTTTTCAAATATTTAAACAGCCATATTCAGGTATATGTCGTGTGTAATGGCTTATGTTTGCAAAATCAAGATAAAATAGCTGTTTTCAGCTTGCAAAAACATACAAACTGCTGTTTTCAAGTATTTAAACTGTCATATTCATGTTTCTGTTGTGT
>CAWWDY010001992.1:0-27585 GCA_963942605.1 Poecilus cupreus
AAAATCAAGATAAAATAGCTGTTTTCAGCAGGCAAAAACATACAAAATGCTGTTTTCAAGTATTTAAACTGTCATATTCATGTTTCTGTCGTGTATAATAGCTAATGTTGGTGAAAGCAAGATAAAAATGCTGTTTTAAGCATGCAAAAGCATACAAAACACCGTTTTCAAGTATTTAAACTGTCATATTCTTGTTTCTGTCGTGTATAATAGCTAATGTTGGTGATACCAAGATAAAAATGCTGTTTTAAGCATGCAAAAGCATACAAAACACCGTTTTCAAGTATTTAAACTGTCATATTCATGTTAATGTCGTGTGTAATGGCTTATGTTTGCAAAATCAATATAAAATAGCTGTTTTCAGCTTGCAAAAGCATACAAAAATCTGTTTTCAAGTATTTAAACTATCATATTCATGTATATGTCTTGAGTAATGGCTTATGTTTGCAAAATCAAGATAAAATAGCTGTTTTCAGCTTGCAAAAACATACAAAATGCTGTTTTCAAGTATTTTAAATGTCATATTCATGTTTTTGTCGTGTATAATAGCTAATGTTGGTGAAAGCAAGATAAAAATGCTGTTTTAAGCATGCAAAAGCATACAAAACACCGTTTTCAAGTATTCAAACTGCCATATTCATGTATATGTCGTGTGTAATGGCTTATATTTGCAAAATCAAGATAAAATATCTGTTTTCAGTTTGCAAAAACATACAAAATGCTGTTTTTAAGTATTTAAACTGTCATATTCATGTTTCTGTCGTGTATAATAGCTAATGTTGGTAAAAGCAAGATAAAAATGCTGTTTTAAGCATGCAAAAGCATACAAAACACCGTTTTCAAGTATTTAAACTGTCATATTCATGTTAATGTCGTGTGTAATGGCTTATGTTTGCAAAATCAAGATAAAATAGCTGTTTTCAGCTTGCAAAAACATACAAAATGCTGTTTTCAAGTATTTTAAATGTCATATTCATGTTTTTGTCGTGTATAATAGCTAATGTTGGTGAAAGCAAGATAAAAATGCTGTTTTAGGCATGCAAAAGCATACAAAACACCGTTTTCAAGTATTCAAACTGCCATATTCATGTATATGTCGTGTGTAATGGCTTATATTTGCAAAATCAAGATAAAATATCTGTTTTCAGTTTGCAAAAACATACAAAATGCTGTTTTTAAGTATTTAAACTGTCATATTCATGTTTCTGTCGTGTATAATAGCTAATGTTGGTAAAAGCAAGATAAAAATGCTGTTTTAAGCATGCAAAAGCATACAAACCACCGTTTTCAAGTATTTAAACTGTCATATTCATGTATATGTCGTGTGTAATGGCTTATGTTTGCAAAATCAAGATAAAATAGCTGTTTTCAGCTTGCAAAAACATACAAAATGCTGTATTCAAGTATTCAAACTGTCATATTCATGTTTCTGTCGTCTATAATAGTTATTGTTGGTGAAAGCAAGATAAAAATGCTGTTTTAAGCATGCAAAAGCATACAAAACACCGTTTTTAAGTATGTAAACTGTCATATTCATGTATATGTCGTGTGTAATGGCTTGTATTTGCAAAATCAAGATAAAATATCTGTTTTCAGATTGCAAAAACATACAAAATGCTGCTTTTAAGTATTTAAACTGTCATATTCATGTTTCTGTCGCTGTTTTAAGCATGCAAAAGCATACAAAACAACGTTTTCAAGTATTTAAACTGTCATATTCATGTATATGTCGTGTGTAATGGCTTATGTTGCAAAATCAAGATAAAATAGCTGTCGTGTATAATAGATAATGTTGGTGAAAGCAAGATAAAAATGCTGTTTTAAGCATGCAAAAGCAAACAAAACACGGTTTTCAAGTATTTAAACTGTCATATTCATGTATATGTCGTGTATAATGGCTTATGTTTGCAAAATCAAGATAAAATAGCTGTTTTCAGCTTGCAAAAACATTCAAAATGCTGTTTTTAAGTATTTAAACTGTCATATTCATGTTTCTGTCGTGTATAATAGCTAATGTTGGTGAAAGCAAGATAAAAATGCTGTTTTAAGCATGCAAAAGCATACAAAACACCGTTTTCAAGTATTTAAACTGTCATATTCATGTTTCTGTCGTGTGTAATAGCTAATGTTTGTGAAAGCAAGATAAAAGTGCTGTTTTAAGCATGCAAAAGCATACAAAACACCGTTTTCATGTATTTAAACTGTCATATTAATGTTTCTGTCGTGTATAATAGCTAATGTTGGTAAAAGCAAGATAAAAATGCTGTTTTAAGCATGCAAAAGCATACAAAACACGGTTTTCAAGTATTTAAACTTTCATATTCATGTATATGTCGTGTGTATTGGCTTATGTTTGCAAAATCAGGATAAAATAGCTGTTTTCAGCTTGCAAAAACATACAAAATGCTGTTTTCAAGTATTTAAACTGTCATATTCATGTTTCTGTCGTGTATAATAGCTAATGTTGGTGAAAGCAAGATAAAAATGCTGTTTTAAGCATGCAAAAGTAAACAAAACACCGTTTTCAAGTATTTAAACTGTCATATTCATGTATATGTCGTGTGTAATGGCTTATGTTTGCAAAATCAAGATAAAATAGCTGTTTTCAGCTTGCAAAAGCATACAAAACACCGTTTTCAAGTATTTAAACTGCCATATTCATGTGTATGTCGTGTGTAATGGCTTATGTTTGCAAAATCAAGATAAAATAGCTGTTTTCAGCAGGCAAAAACATACAAAATGCTGTTTTCAAGTATTTAAACTGTCATATTCATGTTTCTGTCGTGTATAATAGCTAATGTTGGTGAAAGCATGATAAAAATGCTGTTTTAAGCATGCAAAAGCATACAAAACACGGTTTTCAAGTATTTAAACTGTCATATTCATGTATATGTCGTGTGTAATGGCTTGTGTTTGCAAAATCAAGATAAAATAGCTGTTTTCAGCTTGTAAAAACATACAAAATGCTGTTTTCAAGTATTTAAACTGTCATATTCATGTTTCTGTTGTGTATAATAGCAAATGTTGGTGAAAGCAAGATAAAAATGCTGTTTTAGGCATGCAAAAGTAAACAAAACACCGTTTTCAAATATTTAAACTGTCATATTCATGTATATGTCGTGTCTAATGGCTTATGTTTGCAAAATCAAGATAAAATAGCTGTTTTCAGCATGCAAAAGCATACAAAACACGGTTTTCAAGTATTTAAACTGTCATATTCATGTTTCTGTCGTGTGTAATAGATAATGTTGGTGAAAGCAAGATAAAAATGCTGTTTTAAGCATGCAAAAGCATACAAAACACCGTTTTCAAGTATTTAAACTGTCATATTCATGTTTCTGTCGTGTGTAATAGCTAATGTTGGTGAAAGCAAGATAAAAGT
This sequence comes from Poecilus cupreus, assembly GCA_963942605.1. Taxonomy (NCBI): domain Eukaryota; kingdom Metazoa; phylum Arthropoda; class Insecta; order Coleoptera; family Carabidae; genus Poecilus; species Poecilus cupreus. Next base: position 3,383 of record CAWWDY010001992.1, read on the forward strand.
GTTGTTTTAAGCATGCAAAAGCATACAAAACACCGTTTTCAAGTATTTAAACTGTCATATTCATGTTTCTGTCGTGTATTATAGCTAATGTTTGTGAAAGCAAGATAAAAATGCTGTTTTAAGCATGCAAAAGCAAACAAAACACCGTTTTCAATTATTTAAACTGTCATATTCATGTATAGGTCGTGAGTAATGGCTTATGTTTGCAAAATCAAGATAAAATAGCTGTTTTCAGCTTGCAAAAACATACAAAATGCTGTTTCCAAGTATTTAAACTGTCATATTCATGTTTCTGTCGTGTATAATAGCTAATGTTGGTGATACAAAGATAAAAATGCTGTTTTAAGCATGCAAAAGCATACAAAACACCGTTTTCAAGTATTTAAACTGTCATATTCATGTTAATGTCGTGTGTAATGGCTTATGTTTGCAAAATCAAGATAAAATAGCTGTTTTCAGCTTGCAAAAACTTACAAAATGCTGTTTCCAAGTATTTAAACTGTCATATTCATGTTTCTGTCGTGTATAATAGCTAATGTTGGTGATACCAAGATAAAAATGCTGTTTTAAGCATGCAAAAGCATACAAAACACCGTTTTCAAGTATTTAAACTGTCATATTCATGTTAATGTCGTGTGTAATGGCTTATGTTTGCAAAATCAATATAAAATAGCTGTTTTCAGCTTGCAAAAGCATACAAAAATCTGTTTTCAAGTATTTAAACTGTCATATTCATGTATATGTCTTGAGTAATGGCTTATGTTTGCAAAATCAAGATAAAATAGCTGTTTCCAGCTTGCAAAAACATACAAAATGCTGTTTTCAAGTATTTTAAATGTCATATTCATGTTTTTGTCGTGTATAATAGCTAATGTTGGTGAAAGCAAGATAAAAATGCTGTTTTAAGCATGCAAAAGCATACAAAACACCGTTTTCAAGTATTCAAACTGCCATATTCATGTATATGTCGTGTGTAATGGCTTATATTTGCAAAATCAAGATAAAATATCTGTTTTCAGTTTGCAAAAACATACAAAATGCTGTTTTTAAGTATTTAAACTGTCATATTCATGTTTCTGTCGTGTATAATAGCTAATGTTGGTAAAAGCAAGATAAAAATGCTGTTTTAAGCATGCAAAAGCATACAAAACACCGTTTTCAAGTATTTAAACTGTCATATTCATGTTAATGTCGTGTGTAATGGCTTATGTTTGCAAAATCAAGATAAAATAGCTGTTTTCAGCTTGCAAAAACATACAAAATGCTGTTTTCAAGTATTTTAAATGTCATATTCATGTTTTTGTCGTGTATAATAGCTAATGTTGGTGAAAGCAAGATAAAAATGCTGTTTTAAGCATGCAAAAGCATACAAAACACCGTTTTCAAGTATTAAAACTGCCATATTTATGTATATGTCGTGCGTAATGGCTTATATTTGCAAAATCAAGATAAAATATCTGTTTTCAGTTTGCAAAAACATACAAAATGCTGTTTTCAAGTATATAAACTGTCATATTCATGTTCCTGTCGTGTATAATAGCTAATGTTGGTAAAAGCAAGATAAAAATGCTGTTTTAAGCATGCAAAAGCATACAAAACACCGTTTTCAAGTATTTAAACTGTCATATTCATGTATATGTCGTGTGTAATGGCCTATGTTTGCAAAATCAAGATAAAATAGCTGTTTTCAGCTTGCAAAAACGTACAAAATGCTGTATTCAAGTATTTAAACTGTCATATTCATGTTTCTGTCGTCTATAATAGTTAATGTTGGTGAAAGCAAGATAAAAATGCTGTTTTAAGCATGCAAAAGCATACAAAACACCGTTTTTAAGTATGTAAACTGTCATAATCATGTATATGTCGTGTGTAATGGCTTATATTTGCAAAATCAAGATAAAATATCTGTTTTCAGATTGCAAAAACATACAAAATGCTGCTTTTAAGTATTTAAACTGTCATATTCATGATTCTGTCGCTGTTTTAAGCATGCAAAAGCATACAAAACAACGTTTTCAAGTATTTAAACTGTCATATTCATGTATATGTCGTGTGTAATGGCTTATGTTGCAAAATCAAGATAAAATAGCTGTCGTGTATAATAGATAATGTTGGTGAAAGCAAGATAAAAATGCTGTTTTAAGCATGCAAAAGCATACAAAACACGGTTTTCAAGTATTTAAACTGTCATATTCATGTATATGTCGTGTGTAATGGCTTATGTTTGCAAAATCAAGATAAAATTGCTGTTTTCAGCTTGCAAAAACTTACAAAATGCTGTTTTCAAGTATTTAAACTGTCATATTCATGTTTCTGTCGTGTATAATAGCTAATGTTGGTGAAAGCAAGATAAAAATGCTGTTTTAAGCATGCAAAAGTAAACAAAACACCGTTTTCAAGTATTTAAACTGTCATATTCATGTATATGTCGTGTGTAATGGCTTATGTTTGCAAAATCAAGATAAAATAGCTGTTTTCAGCTTGCAAAAGCATACAAAACACCGTTTTCAAGTATTTAAACTGCCATATTCATGTATATGTCGTGTGTAATGGCTTATGTTTGCAAAATCAAGATAAAATAGCTGTTTTCAGCTTGCAAAAACATACAAAATGCTGTTTTTAAGTATTTAAACTGTCATATTCATGTTTCTGTCGTGTATAATAGCTAATGTTGGTGAAAGCAAGATAAAAATGCTGTTTTAAGCATGCAAAAGCATACAAAACACCGTTTTCAAGTATTTAAACTGTCATATTCATGTTTCTGTCGTGTATAATAGCTAATGTTGGTGAAAGCTAGATAAAAATGTTCTTTTAAGCATACAAAAGCATACAAAACACCGTTTTCAAGTATTTAAACTGTCATATTCATGTTTCTGTCGTGTATTATAGCTAATGTTTGTGAAAGCAAGATAAAAATGCTGTTTTAAGCATGCAAAAGCATACAAAACACCGTTTTCAAGTATTCAAACTGCCATATTCATGTATATGTCGTGTGTAATGGCTTATATTTGCAAAATCAATATAAAATATTTGTTTTCAGTTTGCAAAAACATACAAAATGCTGTTTTTAAGTATTTAAACTGTCATATTCATGTTTCTGTCGTGTATAATAGCTAATGTTGGTAAAAGCAAGATAAAAATGCTGTTTTAAGAATGCAAAAGCATACAAAACACCGTTTTCAAGTATTTAAACTGTCATATTCATGTTAATGTCGTGTGTAATGGCTTATGTTTGCAAAATCAAGATAAAATAGCTGTTTTCAGCTTGCAAAAACATACAAAATGCTGTTTTCAAGTATTTTAAATGTCATATTCATGTTTTTGTCGTGTATAATAGCTAATGTTGGTGAAAGCAAGATAAAAATGCTGTTTTAAGCATGTAAAAGCATACAAAACACCGTTTTCAAGTATTCAAACTGCCATATTCATGTATATGTCGTGTGTAATGGCTTATATTTGCAAAATCAAGATAAAATATCTGTTTTCAGTTTGCAAAAACATACAAAATGCTGTTTTTAAGTTTTTAAACTGTCATATTCATGTTTCTGTCGTGTATAATAGCTAATGTTGGTAAAAGCAAGATAAAAATGCTGTTTTAAGCATGCAAAAGCATACAAAACACCGTTTTCAAGTATTTAAACTGTCATATTCATGTATATGTCGTGTGTAATGGCTTATGTTTGCAAAATCAAGATAAAATATCTGTTTTCAGATTGCAAAAACATACAAAACGCTGCTTTTAAGTATTTAAACTGTCATATTCATGTTTCTGTCGCTGTTTTAAGCATGCAAAAGCATACAAAACAACGTTTTCAAGTATTTAAACTGTCATATTCATGTATATGTCGTGTGTAATGGCTTATGTTGCAAAATCAAGATAAAATAGCTGTCGTGTATAATAGATAATGTTGGTGAAAGCAAGATAAAAATGCTGTTTTAAGCATGCAAAAGCAAACAAAACACCGTTTTCAAGTATTTAAACTGTCATATTCATGTGTATGTCGTCTGTAATGGCTTATGTTTGCAAAATCAAGATAAAATAGCTGTTTTCAGCTTGCAAAAACATACAAAATGTTGTTTTCAAGTATTTAAACTGTCATATTCATGTTTCTGTTGTGTATAATAGCTAATGTTGGTGAAAGCAAGATAAAAATTCTGTTGTAAGCAGGCAAAAGAATACAAAACACCGTTTTCAAGTATTTAAACTGTCATATTCATGTATATGTCGTGTGTAATGGCTTATGTTTGCAAAATCAAGATAAAATAGCTGTTATCAGCTTGCAAAAACATACAAAATGCTGTTTTCAAGTATTTAAACTGTCATATTCATGTTTCTGTTGTATGTAATAGCTAATGTTCGTGAAAGCAAGATAAAAATGCTGTTTATAGCATGCAAAAGCATACAAAACACCGTTTTCAAGTATTTAAACTGTCATATTCATGTATTTGTCATGTGTAATGGCTTATGTTGCAAAATCAAGATAAAATAGCTATCGTGTATAATAGATGATGTTTGAGAAAGCAAGATAAAAATGCTGTTTTAAGCATGCAAAAGCAAACAAAACACCGTTTTCAAGTATTTAAACTGTCATATTAATGTATATGTCTCGTGTAATGGCTTATGTTTGCAAAATCAAGATAAAATAGCAGTTTTCAGCTTACAAAAACATACAAAATGCTGTTTTCAAGTATTTAAACTGTCATATTCATGTTTCTGTCGTGTATAATAGCTAATGTTGGTGAAAGCAAGATAAAAATGCTGTTTTAAGCATGCAAAAGCATACAAAACACCGTTTTCAAGTGTTTAAACTATCATATTCTTGTTAATGTCGTGTGTTATGGCTTATGTTTGCAAAATCAATATAAAATAGCTGTTTTCAGCTTGCAAAAACATACAAAAATCTATTTTCAAGCATTTAAACTGTCATATTCATGATTCTGTCGTGTATAATAGCTTATGTTGGTGAAAGCAAGATAAATATGCTGTTTTAAGCATGCAAAAGGATACAAAACACCATTTTCAAGTATTCAAACTGTCATATTCATGTATATGTCGTGTATAATGGCTTATATTTGCAAACTCAAGATAAAATATCGGTTTTCAGTTTGCAAAAACATACAAAATGCTGTTTTTAAGTATTTAAACTGTCATATTCATGTTTCTGTCGTGTATAATAGCTAATGTTGGTAAAAGCAAGATAAAAATGCTGTTTTAAGCATGCAAAAGCATACAAAACACCGTTTTCAAGTATTAAAACAGTCATATTCATGTTTCTGTCGTGTAAAATAGCTAATGTTGGTGAAAGCAAGATAAAAATGCTGTTTTAAGCATGCAAAAGCATACAAAACACCGTTTTCAAGTATTTAAACTGTAATATTCATGTTTCTGTCGTGTGTAATAGCTAATGTTGGTGAAAGCAAGATAAAAGTGTTGTTTTAAGCATGCAAAAGCATACAAAACACCGTTTTCAAGTATTTAAACTGTCATATTCATGTTTCTGTCGTGTTTTATAGCTAATGTTTGTGAAAGCAAGATAAAAATGCTGCTTTAAGCATGCAAAAGCATACAAAACACCGTTTTCAAGTATTTAAACTGTCATATTCATGTATATGTCGTGTGTAATGGCTTATGTTTGCAAAATCAAGTTAAAATAGCTGTTTCCAGCTTGCAAAAACATACAAAATGCTGTTTTCAAGTATTTAAACTGTCATATTCATTATTCTGTCGTGTATAATAGCTAATGTCGGTGAAAGCAAGATAAAAATGCTGTTTTAAGCATGCAAAAGCATACAAAACATTGTTTTCAAGTATTTAAACTGTCATATTCATGTATATGTCGTGTGTAATGACTTATGTTGCAAAATCAAGATAAAATAGCTGTTTTCAGCTTGCAAAAACATACAAAATGCTGTTTTCAATTATTTAAACTGTCATATTTATGTTTCTGTCGTGTATAATAGCTAATGGTGGTGAAAGCAAGTTAAAAATGCTGTTTTAAGCATGCAAAAGCATACAAAACACAGTTTTCAAGTATTTAAACTGTCATATTCATGTATATGTCGTGTGTAATGGCTTATGTTTGCAAAATCAAGATAAAATAGCTGTTATCAGCTTGCAAAAACATACAAAATGCTGTTTTCAAGTATTTAAACTGTCATATTCATGTTTCTGTTGTATGTAATAGCTAATGTTCGTGAAAGCAAGATAAAAATGCTGTTTATAGCATGCAAAAGCATACAAAACACCGTTTTCAAGTATTTAAACTGTCATATTCATGTATTTGTCATGTGTAATGGCTTATGTTGCAAAATCAAGATAAAATAGCTATCGTGTATAATAGATAATGTTTGAGAAAGCAAGATAAAAATGCTGTTTTAAGCATGCAAAAGCAAACAAAACACCGTTTTCAAGTATTTAAACTGTCATATTAATGTATATGTCTCGTGTAATGGCTTATGTTTGCAAAATCAAGATAAAATAGCAGTTTTCAGCTTACAAAAACATACAAAATGCTGTTTTCAAGTATTTAAACTGTCATATTCATGTTTCTGTCGTGTATAATAGCTAATGTTGGTGAAAGCAAGATAAAAATGCTGTTTTAAGCATGCAAAAGCATACAAAACACCGTTTTCAAGTGTTTAAACTATCATATTCTTGTTAATGTCGTGTGTTATGGCTTATGTTTGCAAAATCAATATAAAATAGCTGTTTTCAGCTTGCAAAAACATACAAAAATCTATTTTCAAGCATTTAAACTGTCATATTCATGATTCTGTCGTGTATAATAGCTAATGTTGGTGAAAGCAAGATAAAAATGCTGTTTTAAGCATGCAAAAGGATACAAAACACCATTTTCAAGTATTCAAACTGTCATATTCATGTATATGTCGTGTGTAATGGCTTATATTTGCAAACTCAAGATAAAATATCTGTTTTCAGTTTGCAAAAACATACAAAATGCTGTTTTTAAGTATTTAAACTGTCATATTCATGTTTCTGTCGTGTATAATAGCTAATGTTGGTAAAAGCAAGATAAAAATGCTGTTTTAAGCATGCAAAAGCATACAAAACACCGTTTTCAAGTATTAAAACAGTCATATTCATGTTTCTGTCGTGTAAAATAGCTAATGTTGGTGAAAGCAAGATAAAAATGCTGTTTTAAGCATGCAAAAGCATACAAAACACCGTTTTCAAGTATTTAAACTGTAATATTCATGTTTCTGTCGTGTGTAATAGCTAATGTTGGTGAAAGCAAGATAAAAGTGTTGTTTTAAGCATGCAAAAGCATACAAAACATTGTTTTCAAGTATTTAAACTGTCATATTCATGTATATGTCGTGTGTAATGACTTATGTTGCAAAATCAAGATAAAATAGCTGTTTTCAGCTTGCAAAAACATACAAAATGCTGTTTTCAATTATTTAAACTGTCATATTTATGTTTCTGTCGTGTATAATAGCTAATGTTGGTGAAAGCAAGTTAAAAATGCTGTTTTAAGCATGCAAAAGCATACAAAACACAGTTTTCAAGTATTTAAACTGTCATATTCATGTATATGTCGTGTGTAATGGCTTATGTTGCAAAATCAAGATAAAATATCTGTCGTGTATAATAGCTAATGTTGGTGAAAGCAAGATAAAAATGCTGTTTTAAGCATGCAAAAGCAAACAAAACACCGTTTTCAAGTATTTAAACTGTCATATTCATGCATAGGTCGTGAGTAATGGCTTATGTTTGCAAAATCAAGATAAAATAGCTGTTTTCAGCTTGCAAAAACATACAAAATGCTGTTTCCAAGTATTTAAACTGTCATATTCATGTTTCTGTCGTGTATAATAGCTAATGTTGGTGATACCAAGATAAAAATGCTGTTTTAAGCATGCAAAAGCATACAAAACACCGTTTTCAAGTATTTAAACTGTCATATTCATGTTAATGTCGTGTGTAATGGCTTATGTTTGCAAAATCAATATAAAATAGCTGTTTTCAGCTTGCAAAAGCATACAAAAATCTGTTTTCAAGTATTTAAACTGTCATATTCATGTATATGTCTTGAGTAATGGCTTATGTTTGCAAAATCAAGATAAAATAGCTGTTTTCAGCTTGCAAAAACATACAAAATGCTGTTTTCAAGTATTTTAAATGTCATATTCATGTTTTTGTCGTGTATAATAGCTAATGTTGGTGAAAGCAAGATAAAAATGCTGTTTTAAGCATGCAAAAGCATACAAAACACCGTTTTCAAGTATTCAAACTGCCATATTCATGTATATGTCGTGTGTAATGGCTTATATTTGCAAAATCAAGATAAAATATCTGTTTTCAGTTTGCAAAAACATACAAAATGCTGTTTTTAAGTATTTAAACTGTCATATTCATGTTTCTGTCGTGTATAATAGCTAATGTTGGTAAAAGCAAGATAAAAATGCTGTTTTAAGCATGCAAAAGCATACAAAACACTGTTTTCAAGTATTTAAACTGTCATATTCATGTTAATGTCGTGTGTAATGGCTTATGTTTGCAAAATCAAGATAAAATAGCTGTTTTCAGCTTGCAAAAACATACAAAAATCTATTTTCAAGCATTTAAACTGTCATATTCATGATTCTGTCGTGTATAATAGCTAATGTTGGTGAAAGCAAGATAAAAATGCTGTTTTAAGCATGCAAAAGGATACAAAACACCATTTTCAAGTATTCAAACTGTCATATTCATGTATATGTCGTGTGTAATGGCTTATATTTGCAAACTCAAGATAAAATATCTGTTTTCAGTTTGCAAAAACATACAAAATGCTGTTTTTAAGTATTTAAACTGTCATATTCATGTTTCTGTCGTGTATAATAGCTAATGTTGGTAAAAGCAAGATAAAAATGCTGTTTTAAGCATGCAAAAGCATACAAAACACCGTTTTCAAGTATTAAAACAGTCATATTCATGTTTCTGTCGTGTAAAATAGCTAATGTTGGTGAAAGCAAGATAAAAATGCTGTTTTAAGCATGCAAAAGCATACAAAACACCGTTTTCAAGTATTTAAACTGTAATATTCATGTTTCTGTCGTGTGTAATAGCTAATGTTGGTGAAAGCAAGATAAAAGTGTTGTTTTAAGCATGCAAAAGCATACAAAACACCGTTTTCAAGTATTTAAACTGTCATATTCATGTTTCTGTCGTGTTTTATAGCTAATGTTTGTGAAAGCAAGATAAAAATGCTGCTTTAAGCATGCAAAAGCATACAAAACACCGTTTTCAAGTATTTAAACTGTCATATTCATGTATATGTCGTGTGTAATGGCTTATGTTTGCAAAATCAAGTTAAAATAGCTGTTTCCAGCTTGCAAAAACATACAAAATGCTGTTTTCAAGTATTTAAACTGTCATATTCATTATTCTGTCGTGTATAATAGCTAATGTTGGTGAAAGCAAGATATAAATGCTGTTTTAAGCATGCAAAAGCATACAAAACATTGTTTTCAAGTATTTAAACTGTCATATTCATGTATATGTCGTGTGTAATGACTTATGTTGCAAAATCAAGATAAAATAGCTGTTTTCAGCTTGCAAAAACATACAAAATGCTGTTTTCAATTATTTAAACTGTCATATTTATGTTTCTGTCGTGTATAATAGCTAATGTTGGTGAAAGCAAGTTAAAAATGCTGTTTTAAGCATGCAAAAGCATACAAAACACAGTTTTCAAGTATTTAAACTGTCATATTCATGTATATGTCGTGTGTAATGGCTTATGTTGCAAAATCAAGATAAAATATCTGTCGTGTATAATAGCTAATGTTGGTGAAAGCAAGATAAAAATGCTGTTTTAAGCATGCAAAAGCAAACAAAACACCGTTTTCAAGTATTTAAACTGTCATATTCATGCATAGGTCGTGAGTAATGGCTTATGTTTGCAAAATCAAGATAAAATAGCTGTTTTCAGCTTGCAAAAACATACAAAATGCTGTTTCCAAGTATTTAAACTGTCATATTCATGTTTCTGTCGTGTATAATAGCTAATGTTGGTGATACCAAGATAAAAATGCTGTTTTAAGCATGCAAAAGCATACAAAACACCGTTTTCAAGTATTTAAACTGTCATATTCATGTTAATGTCGTGTGTAATGGCTTATGTTTGCAAAATCAATATAAAATAGCTGTTTTCAGCTTGCAAAAGCATACAAAAATCTGTTTTCAAGTATTTAAACTGTCATATTCATGTATATGTCTTGAGTAATGGCTTATATTTGCAAAATCAAGATAAAATAGCTGTTTTCAGCTTGCAAAAACATACAAAATGCTGTTTTCAAGTATTTTAAATGTCATATTCATGTTTTTGTCGTGTATAATAGCTAATGTTGGTGAAAGCAAGATAAAAATGCTGTTTTAAGCATGCAAAAGCATACAAAACACCGTTTTCAAGTATTCAAACTGCCAAATTCATGTATATGTCGTGTGTAATGGCTTATATTTGCAAAATCAAGATAAAATATCTGTTTTCAGTTTGCAAAAACATACAAAATGCTGTTTTTAAGTATTTAAACTGTCATATTCATGTTTCTGTCGTGTATAATAGCTAATGTTGGTAAAAGCAAGATAAAAATGCTGTTTTAAGCATGCAAAAGCATACAAAACACTGTTTTCAAGTATTTAAACTGTCATATTCATGTTAATGTCGTGTGTAATGGCTTATGTTTGCAAAATCAAGATAAAATAGCTGTTTTCAGCTTGCAAAAACATACAAAATGCTGTTTTCAAGTATTTTAAATGTCATATTCATGTTTTTGTCGTGTATAATAGCTAATGTTGGTGAAAGCAAGATAAAAATGCAGTTTTAAGCATGCAAAAGCATACAAAACACCGTTTTCAAGTATTCAAACTGCCATATTCATGTATATGTCGTGTGTAATGGCTTATATTTGCAAACTCAAGATAAAATATCTGTTTTCAGTTTGCAAAAACATACAAAATGCTGTTTTTAAGTATTTAAACTGTCATATTCATGTTTCTGTCGTGTATAATAGCTAATGTTGGTAAAAGCAAGATCAAAATGCTGTTTTAAGCATGCAAAAGCATACAAAACACCGTTTTCAAGTATTTAAACTGTCATATTCATGTATATGTCGTGTGTAATGGCTTATGTTTGCAAAATCAGGATAAAATAGCTGTTTTCAGCTTGCAAAAACATACAAAATGCTGTATTCAAGTATTCAAACTGTCATATTCATGTTTCTGTCGTGTATAATAGCTAATGTTGGTGATACCAAGATAAAAATGCTGTTTGAAGCATGCAAAAGCATACAAAACACCGTTTTCAAGTATTTAAACTGTCATATTCATGTTAATGTCGTGTGTAATGGCTTATGTTTGCAAAATCAATATAAAATAGCTGTTTTCAGATTGCAAAAACATACAAAATGCTGCTTTTAAGTATTTAAACTGTCATTTTCATGTTTCTGTCGTGTATAATAGCTAATGTTGGTGAAAGCAAGATAAAAATGCTGTTTTAAGCATGCAAAAGGATACAAAACAACGTTTTCAAGTATTCAAACTGTCATATTCATGAATATGTCGTGTGTAATGGCTTATATTTGCAAAATCAAGATAAAATATATGTTTTCAGTTTGCAAAAACATACAAAATGCTGTTTTTAAGTATTTAAACTGTCATATTCATGTTTCTGTCGTGTATAATAGCTAATGTTGGTAAAAGCAAGGTAAAAATGCTGTTTTAAGCATGCAAAAGCATACAAAACACCGTTTTTAATTATGTAAACTGTCATATTCATGTATATGTCGTGTGTAATGGTTTATGTTTGCAAAATCAAGATAAAATAGCTGTTTTCAGCTTGCAAAAACATACAAAATGCAGTTTTCAAGTATTTAAACTGTCATATTCATGTTTCTGTCGTGTATAATAGCAAATGTTGGTGAAAGCAAGATAAAAATGCTGTTTTAAGCATGCAAAAGCATACAAAACACCGTTTTCAAGTATTTAAACTGTCATATTCATGTATATGACGTGTATAATGGCTTATGTTTGCAAAATCAATATAAAATAGCTGTTTTAAGCTTGCAAAACATACAAAAATCTGTTTTCAAGTATTTAAACTGTCATATTCATGTATATGTCGTGAGTAATGGCTTATGTTTGCAAAATCAAGATAAAATAGCTGTTTTCAGCTTGCAAAAACATACAAAATGCTGTTTTCAAGTATTTTAAATGTCATATTCATGTTTTTGTCGTGTATAATAGCTAATGTTGGTGAAAGCAAGATAAAAATGCTGTTTTAAGCATGCAAAAGCATACAAAACACCGTTTTCAAGTATTCAACGTGCCATATTCATGTATATGTCGTGTGTAATTGCTTATATTTGCAAAATCAAGATAAAATATCTGTTTTCAGTTTGCAAAAACATACAAAATGCTGTTTTTAAGTATTTAAACTGTCATATATATAAGTAGTAGAAGAGATTTTGGCAGATGAGCACGTGTTTGTATTAACTCTAGTTTTTATTGTTTTTTCTCAGTGAAAATATAAAAATTAAAATGTATCAAGTGATATGTGTGTAAAGGTATTTAAGTATTGTATTTATTTAAATTATAAAATATTGACAGTATGAAAAATATCTTTATTTATATTATTAACAAAACAACAACAACAACCGTAACTATTTGATTCCTCAAAAAACATTTTAACAACAAAAATACATACAAGATAATACAATTTGTTTGACATGAAAAATGTCATAAAAATATATGGCAGCTGCCACACTCGTCCCCCCCAAAAACAAAATGTCGAATAACAAATATAAATATAATCATAACAAGGGTAATAGCAATAATTAAAAATATAAAGAACAAGGGAAAAAAAAAAAAAAACGTTATAGTATCCTTGAGTATCAATCAGAGAAGAAAGCTGGTTTTAACCTGTCAATAGAGACTATTTCCTTTTTTGAATTAATATTTAGTGCAAAAAATTTAGGAAAACGTTCAATTACTTCAAAAGGGCCATCATAAGGTTGTTCTAGGGATTTCTTATTCTTAATGCCATCTTTACGTATAAAAACATGAGAAGTTGTAAATAAATCTTTACTTAAGAATATTTTGGATTTGTTGTGATTATTTACTGGAACTGGCTTTAAATTTGAGATGTAATTTTTAAACTTATTTAAATAATTTGGTAGTTCAGCATCATCTAATTTTTTACTCTTACAAAAAAATTGACCTGGTAAACAAAGTGAAGTTCCATAAACTAATTCAGAAACTGAGCAATTTATTGATTCTTTAACAGCAGTTCTAATACCCAATAAAACAATTGGTAATATATCAAACCAATTACTATATTTATTATGTGTTTTTAAAGAAGTTTTTAATTGACGGTGAAATCTTTCAACCAACCCATTGGACTGAGGATGATATGCTGTTGTTCTTATTCTGTGTGAACCTAGAGTTTGTGTTAATTGTGTCATTAATCGCGATTCAAACTGTACTCCGCGATCAGTAGTTATGTATGAGGGAACCCCAAAGCGCGAAATCCATCCAGAAATGAAGGCTTTTGCAACAATTTCAGCTGAAATGTCAGTGATAGGAATCGCCTCTGGCCAACGTGTGAATCTATCAATGCAAGTTAAAATATAATGAAATCCATTAGAACAAGGTAAAGGGCCAATTAAATCAATATGGATTTCATCAAATCTAGCTGATGGTAAAGTAAAATTTTCCAATGGCGTTTTTGCATGTTTATTGACTTTTGATTTTTGACATTCTATGCAATTCTTAGTCCATTCTTTTATATCTGTGTTAATATTTTTCCAGACAAATCTGCTTGAAATAAGTTTCTGTGAAGCTTTTATACCAGGATGTGATAAAAAATGTAGTTGCTTGAATATTTGTTTACGAAATATTTTTGGAATGAATGGACGCAATATGCCTGTGGAAGTATCACATGTTATAACCAAATTAGTATTATCTAGTGGAATGTCTTCAAATTTTAATGTTGAATTAGGATTATTTTTCAAAGCCAATAATTCTTGATCTGTAATTTGTAAATTTGCTATTTCTTCATAATCGATATTTTTTGCTATATAAAATGAGTTAATATGAGCACGAGATAAAGTATCAGCGATGATGTTCTCTTTACCAGATATATGTCTAATATCATTTGTGAATTGTAAAATGTAATCTAATTGTCTTAATTCTCTGGGAGAACATGTGTTAGAATTCTTTGCTAAAGAATATGTAAGTGGTTTATGATCAGTTAGGATTGTAAATTCGCGTCCTTCCAGGAAATACCGAAATTTCTTTATTGATGCATAAATAGCTAGTAATTCACGGCTAAATGTACTGTATTTAGTTTCTGTTGGTGTTAGAGCACGAGAAAAAAAAGCAAGTGGTTTCCATGAATTATCAACTAATTGTTGTAAAACTCCTCCTAATCCAGTATTTGAAGCGTCTACCATAACGATAATAGGGGCATTTGGTTGCGGAAAACTTAAAGTAACTTTTTTAATTATCGTTTTTTTAATATTTTTAAATGACAATAATGCAAGTGCATCCCAACTGACTGATTTGTTACCATTTTTAGAGTTATCTATTAACTTATTGATAGGTTGTAATATAGAAGCGCATTTAGGAATGAATCTATGGTAGAAGTTAATTAAACCTAAAAATTTTCGTAACTCGCGTTGTGTTTTTGGTAAAGGAAATTCTTGGATCGCAAATATTTTTTCAGGTAAAGGGGTTATGCCGTCTTTAGAGATATGATGTCCTAAAAAATTTATTTCGGTTTTACCAAATTCACATTTTTTTTCATTTATTAAGATGCCAAATTTCTGTAAACGATTAAGAATTAAATTTAAGTGTAATTTGTGTTCTTCTATATTTTTACTGGAAATTAACAAATCGTCAATATATGCAAAACAAAAATTAAATCCCTGAATTACCTGGTCAATAAACCTCTGAAAAGTTTGAGCGCTATTTCGAAGGCCAAAGGGCATAAATATATATTCGTATAATCCAAATGGGGTACTTATTGCTGTCTTAGGAATAGCTGAAGGTTCCATTGGAATTTGATTATAAGCTTTTACTAAATCGATTTTAGAAAATATAGTAGTATTGTGTAAATTATAGCTACAATCTTGTATGTGAGGAATAGGGTAGCGGTCGGGAACTGTAATATTATTCAATTCGCGGTAATCTCCACATGGACGCCATTCTACATTATCCTTCTTTTTAACCATGTGAAGTGCTGAAGACCAGCAACTGGAAGAGGGTCTAATAATTCCTTGTTTAAGTAAAGAATCGAATTCATTTTTTGCAATAATTAATCGTTCTGGGTCTAATCTACGAGGTCGCGAAAAAACAGGTGAACCTGTTGTTATAATGTCGTGTTTAATTGAATGTTTGATTTGGCGATCCTGTGTTAATGGGTTTGTCAAAGAAGGAAATTGTGATAAGATATATTTGAAAGGACAGTATTGTTCAGTTTCATTATTAGTTGCTTTATTAATATTTTGAATTTCTAAATTGGATAATGAGAATTGGTCAATAGATTTGATTGATAAAATTTTATGACGTATGTCAACTATCAAATTAAAAAAACTTAAGAAATCAGCTCCAATAATTGAATTTTTAATGTCAGCGATTATGAAATTCCATGTAAACCTTTTATTTAAATCAAAATCTAAAGTAAGAGTTTTTGATCCGTATGTTGGAATGGAAGAATTATTGACAGCTTGTAATGATAGAGATTGTTTATGTAAATTTTGATGTGATTGATACTTAAGAATACTAACCTCAGCTCCAGTATCAACTAGGAAACGATGTCCCGTAGTTTTATCTGTTATGTAGAACAAATTTTGTCTCTTTGTAGGAGTTAATTGTGTGCTTGAAAGAAGAGGACAATTATTAGAGTTATTGTTAAATTTATACTTGTTATACGAACTTATAGGAGTAGGGGCCAATGAATCCTTAAAGCGACACGGTGGTGTACATTTTCTTGCTGCAGTGCCAAAATTGAAATGATACCAACATAGATCGGAGGATATATTATTGTTAGGGAAGGTCTTGTCATTTTTTAATGTAGACATAAGTTTCTTAATTTCCAAAACTTCTTTTTTTAGAATGTTCAATTCTGAATCTTTTATTGAAGAGGCCGAAATTGTTGGGGTTGAAATCTCCAAAATTTTGTCCGCGATAAGACTTTTTTGCTCTAAGGAAGTGCCAATAGAAGACGCCAATACTATCTGTACGTTAGTTGGTAATTTTTGAATAAAAAGTTCTTCTAAAATAGAGTTGTCCAAAGTTTTGTTGTTTACCAAACGTTTCATTTGTCGCAAAATTTGGGAAGGTTTTTGGTCTCCAATATCAACTGAAGATAATAATTTTTGTAATTTTTTTTTTCTCTGAAAGGGAAGTTCGCTCTATTAAAGCTTCTTTGAGAACATCAAATGGATTGATTGATGGTGGATCTATAATGATATCCCTGATTTCTGATGCATACTCCGGGCACAAGGAAGAAATAACTTGATTGAATTTTGTAGTTTGATTTCTTACATTATTATTTTTAAAAATGGCTTCAACTTGCGCAAACCATAATTCGGCATCATTTGGCCAAAAAACAGGTAGTTTAACAGAATGTGCAGCTACTAGTTGTGGTTCAATTTCAATATTTGGAAAATTCGACACTGAGGGCGAAGTTTGGTCCATTTTAAATATATAAGGTGCGGCTTGCGTCGGGGTCACCAATTTGTAAAGGTATTTAAGTATTGTATTTATTTAAATTATAAAATATTGACAGTATGAAAAATATCTTTATTTATATTATTAACAAAACAACAACAACAACCGTAACTATTTGATTCCTCAAAAAACATTTTAACAACAAAAATACATACTAGATAATACAATTTGTTTGACATGAAAAATGTCATAAAAATATATGGCAGCTGCCACATGTGTTTAAAATAATTATTGCTTGATATTCCTAAATTATCGTTTACATTGATATTAAACTGTAATAAAAGTATTTGTCAGTGAAAAAAAGTGGTTAAGTACAGTAGTGTGAGTAGCGCTCAGCGCATGATGCGCGGTGACAGGTAGTTTAAGTAATTATCGATTATAGTGACTGTCAAACAGTGGTTTTTAAATAATGTCGAACTCTAAAGAGCATGAAAAGTGTAATAAATGTGAAATAGACTTTAACGGTGATGATGTTGTTGGTTGTGAAGGTCAATGTCAAGGCTGGTTCCATATTAAATGTAGTGGGCTATCGAAAAAACAGTACGATGTTTTAATTAATTGTGAGTCTTTAAAATGGGTTTGTGGTGAATGTAAAGATATTGTCGTTGTAAACAAAAAGGAATTGAATGAATTAATAAAAAATGCGGTTAAAATTGCAATTGAAGAAATTAAAGGCGAAATAGTATTAAAAAATAATCAACAAGTGGAACAAAATTCTTACGCGGATAAAATAAAAGTTAATAAGAGCGGTACGGAATCAATAATAATAGTAAAACCAGTTAAAAAACAAACATCTACTGCAACAAAAAAAGATATTACAGAAAATGTATCTCCGGAGGAGATTGCCGTAGGGGTATCAAAAGTCAAGGAAGTATCAAATGGTGCAATAGTAATTGGCTGCAATACAGAGGCGGACCGAGATAAACTAAAATCAGCGGTGACAGAAAAAATGGGAACAAAATACCAAGTGGAAATACCATCTCGAAGAAAACCAATGATTAAAGCTAATGGAATTTATTTACCGGATGATCAAGAAGACCAAATATTAATTGAAAAAATATGTAAGCAGAATACTATAAGTGAACATGAAAATTTTCATATGAAAATTATTACTAAAATAGAACACAAGCGAACAAATTTGTATGACTTAATAATAGAAGTGGATAAAATAACACATAAAACATTTATAAATGAAGGATTTATAAAACTGGGATGGTCAAAAGCAAAAGTATATGACCATGTGTATATAAGACGCTGTTTTAAATGTTGGGGATTCAACCATAAAGGGGATGCATGTAATTCTAAGCTAGCATGTGCAAATTGTGCAGGAAATCATTTGTTGTCAAGCTGTGAAAATAAGAATACAGTTAAATGTATTAACTGTGTAAATGCAAATGAAAAATACAATCTTAAATTAAACGTTGAACACAAAGCAAGTGATAGAAATTGTCCGTGTTATAAAAGGATTTTTGATATTGTGAAAAGGAGAATTGATTACGAATTATAGCAACGAAAGAAGGTAGGAGATTTTAATAAAATTTATTGTATGAATGCTCAAAGTTTATATGCTAATATAGATGAAGTTAGAAACTTTATAATTCGAGTAAAGCCAATTATAATGTGCATAACAGAGACACATCTAACAGACGATATAAGTGACCAGGAAATAGAAATAGCAAATTATAAAATAGAGAGAATGGATTCAACAAGCAGACATACAGGAGGAGTACTAATATATATCAGAAGTGACATTAAACATAAAATAGTATTAAAACAATGCGATTTATTAAATTATTGGTGTAATGTTCTAGAACTACATATTGAAAATCGGAAACTGTTAGTAGGAGGGATATACCTTTCTCCAAACGGGAACAAAGCAAGGTTTTTTGAATTTCTTCAAAACCTTATTGATGAATTAAATGAATATAATAGTGAAATATTAATTATGGGTGATTTTAATATTAACTATAATAATGAACAAAATAACTACTATTGTCATAAATTAAAAAAAGTAATTTTATTTAATGGTTTCAAACAAATTGTTAGTGATTTCACTAGAGTAACAAATACATCTAAAACTATAATAGATTTGGTTATAACGAATATATTTAGTTTAAATTGTAAAGTACTGCAAACACCAAAGATAAGTGATCATAACATACTTGAAGTTGATTGTCCTCATTATATAACAGAAAAGAGTTTTAAAAAAACAATGAAAAAATATAATATTGAATTAAATGAAGTAACTGATAAACTTATCACTAGTGACTGGAATTATGAGAGTTCATGTACAATTACTGCTTTTGATCAGTTCTCTCAAAATATAAAACATGCAGTAAGCGACTCAAAAAAAGAAAAAATTATACAAATAAATAATTACGAACCCTGGTTTAATAACGATCTAAGAAAAAGCCGAGAAATTAGAGATAGCAATTATAAAAAATATCTATTTACAAAAAATCGAGACGACTGGGAGGAATATAGAACAAGTAGAAATCACTGCAAATATATATATCGTCAAGTAAAAAACAAATATTTCGAAAATAAAATTGATAAATGCAAATCTAATCCAGTTCTGATGTGGAAAACGTTAAAAAAACTATTATGTAGTAAAAATGCTGTTACAGAACAAGAAGTAGATTTTGATTCCGGGACTCTGAAAGATTATATGGGAATAGCAAATGAATTTAATTCATATTGTATTAATAGTATAAAGGAAATTAACAATTCTATTGCCAAATCCGAATATCTATGTAATATTGACGAGATAAACAAGGATTCTTTACTTTTGAATTTTAAACAAGTAACAATTGCAGAATTACAAAAGCAAGTATTTTCTCTGTCAAATAAAGCCAGCCCAGATGAAATTGATGCTAAATTGATTAAAGATTTGTTCCACATAATAGGATACCCGTTACTAAACTGGATAAACTTGTCGCTTCAAAACGGTATTATACCAAATAAGTTGAAAAACTCAATTATTATCCCTGTTCCAAAAGTGGAGAAAACAAGAAAAGCAAATGAATTCAGACCTATTAATATGCTTCCAGCCTGTGAAAAAATTTTGGAAAATATAGTACATGAACAACTCTTGTCACATATTAATAATAATAATATTTTAACAGACTGTCAGTCCGGGTTCAGAAGTAATCATTCTTGTGAAAGTGCATTACAAATGGTGATCAATGAATGGAAATCTAAACTGGATAGTGACCAATGTGTCGGCGTAGTTTTTTTAGACTTAAAGAGGGCGTTCGAAACTATAGATAGAGCTATTCTTATTCAAAAACTTTATGCTTATGGTGTAAGGGGGACTGTGTTAGAATGGTTCGAAAACTATTTAACGGATAGAACTCAACAAGTTAAATGGCATAATACAAAAAGTGAGTGTATTAAAAACAATTTAGGTGTGCCACAAGGAAGTGTACTGGGACCGTTGCTTTTTATCCTTTATATTAATGATATTCCCAACGTAGTTGAAAACTGTAATATAAAATTTTTGCAGACGATACTATAATTTATGTTTCGGGAAAAAATTATGGTGAAGTGATGGATTTGTTAAATAATGATTTATATATTTTAAGCAAATATTTTGATATTAATAAACTAAAATTAAATGTTACCAAAAGCAAGTTTATGTTACTGTGTAAGAAACGAGAATATGATAAAATGATGAGTGACAATGACACCAATCATGTACAAATTGATAATTGTAAAATTGAAATAGTAAATAACTATAAATATCTAGGAGTCATAATAGATAGAGAATTAAAATTTAAAGATCATTTAGAATATGTAATAAAAAAATTAGGCAAAAAAATTAACTTCTTCAGTAGGATATGTTTTAGATATCATTTATCAGTAGGAACAAGATTACGTGTGTATAATACTATAATACTTCCGCATTTTAATTACTGTTCTACAGTTTTGTATATGGGAAATGAAACTGATATTAAAAAATTACAGTTGCTTCAGAATAAAGGTATGAGAATTATATTACAATGTAATAAATATACAAGCATACGTACAATGTTACACGCATTAAACTGGTTGGATGTGAAAAATATGTTAAATTTAAATGTAATAGTATTTATAAACAAAATAATTAATAATAAAAGCCCTGCTTATTTAAGATCAAAACTTAAAAAAAATAAAAAATTTCATGTTTATAACACAAGAAACAAAGAAGATTTCAGTATGCCACTTTATAATAAAAGCATTACAAAAAATAGTATATTTGATAAAGGACTGAAATTATATAATAAGCTGCCAGAAAATATAAAAATTATTAATAATCTTGTTAGTTTTAAGAAAAATGTTAAAATGTATCTGTTAAAATTTAATTTGTTTTAAATCTTTTTATGTTGTTATATTACACATTTTTGTTCTTCTTATTTTTTTTTTGTACTTGTTTGGCCGGAGTGCCGTTAATAAACTATATTATTATTATTATATTCATGTTTCTGTCGTGTATAATAGCTAATGTTGGTAAAAGCAAGATAAAAATGCTGTTTTAAGCATGCAAAAGCATACAAAACACCGTTTTCAAGTATTTAAACTGTCATATTCATGTATATGTCGTGTGTAATGGCTTATGTTTGCAAAATCAAGATAAAATAGCTGTTTTCAGCTTGCAAAAACATACTAAATGCTGTATTCAAGTATTTAAACTGTCATATTCATGTTTCTGTCGTCTATAATAGTTAATGTTGGTGAAAGCAAGATAAAAATGCTGTTTTAAGCATGCAAAAGCATACAAAACACCGTTTTTAAGTATGTAAACTGTCATATTCATGTATATGTCGTGTGTAATGGCTTATATTTGCAAAATCAAGATGAAATATCTGTTTTCAGATTGCAAAAACATACAAAATGCTGCTTTTAAGTATTTAAACTGTCATATTCATGTTTCTGTCGCTGTTTTAAGCATGCAAAAGCATACAAAACAACGTTTTCAAGTATTTAAACTGTCATATTCATGTATATGTCGTGTGTAATGGCTTATGTTGCAAAATCAAGATAAAATAGCTGTCGTGTATAATAGATAATGTTGGTGAAAGCAAGATAAAAATGCTGTTTTAAGCATGCAAAAGCATACAAAACACCGTTTTTAAGTATGTAAACTGTCATATTCATGTATATGTCGTGTGTAATGGCTTATATTTGCAAAATCAAGATAAAATATCTGTTTTCAGATTGGAAAAACATACAAAATGCTGCTTTTAAGTATTTAAACTGTCATATTCATGTTTCTGTCGCTGTTTTAAGCATGCAAAAGCATACAAAACACCGTTTTCAAGTATTTAAACTGTCATATTCATGTGAATGTCGTGAGTAATGGCTTATGTTTGCAAAATCAAGATAAAATAGCTGTTTTCAGCTTGCAAAAACATACAAAATGCTGTTTTCAAGTATTTAAACTGTCATATTCATGTTTCTGTTGTATGTAATAGCTAATGTTCGTGAAAGCAAGATAAAAATTCTGTTTATAGCATGCAAAAGCATACAAAACACCGTTTTCAAGTATTTAAACTGTCATATTCATGTATTTGTCATGTGTAATGGCTTATGTTGCAAAATCAAGATAAAATAGCTGTCGTGTATAATAGATAATGTTGGAGAAAGCAAGATAAAAATGCTGTTTTTAGCATGCAAAAGCAAACAAAACACCGTTTTCAAGTATTTAAACTGTCATATTAATGTATATGTCTCGTGTAATGGCTTATGTTTGCAAAATCAAGATAAAATAGCAGTTTTCAGCTTACAAAAACATACAAAATGCTGTTTTCAAGTATTTAAACTGTCATATTCATGTTTCTGTCGTGTATAATAGCTAATGTTGGTGAAAGCAAGATAAAAATGCTGTTTTAAGCATGCAAAAGCATACAAAACACCGTTTTCAAGTGTTTAAAACTATCATATTCTTGTTAATGTCGTGTGTTATGGCTTATGTTTGCAAAATCAATATAAAATAGCTGTTTTCAGCTTGCAAAAACATACAAAAATCTATTTTCAAGCATTTAAACTGTCATATTCATGTTTCTGTCGTGTATAATAGCTAATGTTGGTGAAAGCAAGATAAAAATGCTGTTTTAAGCATGCAAAAGGATACAAAACACCGTTTTCAAGTATTCAAACTGTCATATTCATGTATATGTCGTGTGTAATGGCTTATATTTGCAAACTCAAGATAAAATATCTGTTTTCAGTTTGCAAAAACATACAAAATGCTGTTTTTAAGTATTTAAACTGTCATATTCATGTTTCTGTCGTGTATAATAGCTAATGTTGGTAAAAGCAAGATAAAAATGCTGTTTTAAGCATGCAAAAGCATACAAAACACCGTTTTCAAGTATTTAAACTGTCATATTCATGTATATGTCGTGTGTAATGGCTTATGTTTGCAAAATCAAGATAAAATAGCTGTTTTCAGCTTGCAAAAACATACAAAATGCTGTTTTCAAGTATATAAACTGTCATATTCATGTTTCTGTCGTGTATAATAGCTAATGTTGGTGAAAGCAAGATAAAAATGTTGTTTTAAGCATGCAAAAGCATACAAAACACCGTTTTTAAGTATGTAAACTGTCATATTCAAGTTTATGTCGTGTATAATGGCTTATGTTTGCAAAATCAAGATAAAATAGCTGTTTTCAGCATGCAAAAACATACAAAATGCAGTTTTCAAGTATTTAAACTGTAATATTCATGTTTCTGTCGTGTATGATAGCTAATGTTGGTGAAAGCAAGATAAAAATGCTGTTTTAAGCATGCAAAAGCAGACAAAACACCGTTTTTAAGTATTTAAACTGTCATATTCATGTATATGTCGTGTGTAATGGCTTTTGTTTGCAAAATCAAGATAAAATAGCTGTTTTCAGCTTGCAAAAAAATATAAAATGCTGTTTTCAAGTATTTAAACTGTCATATTCATGTTTCTGTCGTGTATAAGAGCTAATGTTGGCGAAAGCAAGATAAAAATGCTGTTTTAAGCATGCAAAAGCATAAAAAACACAGTGTTCAAGTATTTAAACTGTCATATTCATGTTTATGTCGTGTGTAATTGCTTATGTTGCAAAATCAAGATAAAATAGCTGTCGTGTATAATAGCTAATGTTGGTGAAAGCAAGATAAAAATGCTGTTTTAAGCATGCAAAAGCAAACAAAACACCGTTTTCAAGTATTTAAACTGTCATATTCATATATATGTCGTGTGTAATGGCTTATGTTTGCAAAATCAAGATAAAATAGCTGTTTTCAGCTTGCAAAAACTTACACAATGCTGTTTTTAAGTATTTAAATTGTCATATTCATGTTTATGTCGTGTATAATAGCTAATGTTGGTGAAAGCAAGATAAAAATGCTGTTTTAAGTATGCAAAAGCATACAAAACACCGTTTTCAAGTATCTAAACTGTCATATTCATGTATATGTCGTGTGTAATGGCTTATGTTTGCAAAATCAA
>CAWWDY010001993.1:0-43695 GCA_963942605.1 Poecilus cupreus
TGTGAAACGGCGATTTATGAGAAATGACGATAAAATTGCTGTTTTAAACTTGCAAAAACATAGAAAAACGCTGTTTTTAACTATTCAAACTGATAAATTCATGTTTCTTTCGTGTGAAACGGCGATTTATGAGAAATGACGATAAAATTGCTGTTTTAAACTTGCAAAAACCTAGAAAAACGCTGTTTTTAACTATTCAAACTGATAAATTCAGGTTTCTTTCGTTCAAAACGGTGGATTTTTGTGAAATCACGATAAAACTGTTGTTTTAAACTTGCAAGAACATAGAAAAACTCTGTTTTGAACTATTCAAACTGATAAATTCATGTATCTTTCGTGTGAAACGGCGATTTATGAGAAATGACGATAAAATTGCTGTTTTAAACATGAAAAAACATAGAAAAACGCTGTTTTTAACTATTCAAACTGACAAATTCATGTTTTTTTCGTGTGAAACGGCGATTTATGAGAAATGACGATAAAATTGCTGTTTTAAACATGAAAAAACATAGAAAAACGCTGTTTTGAACTATTCAAACTGACAAATTCATGTTTCTTTCGTGTGAAACGGCGATTTATGAGAAATGACGATAAAATTGCTGTTTTAAACTTGCAAAAACATAGAAAAACGCTGTTTTTAACTATTCAAACTGACAAATTCATGTTTCTTTCGTGTGAAACGGCGATTTATGAGAAATGACGATAAAATTGCTGTTTTAAACTTGCAAAAACATAGAAAAACGCTGTTTTTTACTATTCAAACTGATAAATTCATGTTTCTTTCGTGTGAAACGGCGATTTATGAGAAATGACGATAAAATTGCTGTTTTAAACTTGCAAAAACATAGAAAAACGCTGTTTTTTAACTATTCAAACTGACAAATTCATGTTTTTTTCGTGTGAAACGGCGATTTATGAGAAATGACGATAAAATTGCTGTTTTAAACATGAAAAAACATAGAAAAACGCTGTTTTGAACTATTCAAACTGACAAATTCATGTTTCTTTCGTGTGAAACGGCGATTTATGAGAAATGACGATAAAATTGCTGTTTTAAACTTGCAAAAACATAGAAAAACGCTGTTTTGAACTATTCAAACTGACAAATTCATGTTTCTTTCGTGTGAAACGGCGATTTATGAGAAATGACGATAAAATTGCTGTTTTAAACTTGCAAAAACATAGAAAAACGCTGTTTTCAACTATTCAAACTGACAAATTCATGTTTCTTTCGTGTGAAACGGCGATTTATGAGAAATGACGATAAAATTGCTGTTTTAAACATGAAAAAACATAGATAAACGCTGTTTTGAACTATTCAAACTGACAAATTCATGTTTCTTTCGTGTGAAACGGCGATTTATGAGAAATGACGATAAAATTGCTGTTTTAAACTTGCAAAAACATAGAAAAACGCTGTTTTGAACTATTCAAACTGACAAATTCATGTTTCTTTCGTGTGAAACGGCGATTTATGAGAAATGACGATAAAATTGCTGTTTTAAACTTGCAAAAACATAGAAAAACGCTGTTTTTTACTATTCAAACTGATAAATTCATGTTTCTTTCGTGTGAAACGGCGATTTATGAGAAATGACGATAAAATTGCTGTTTTAAACTTGCAAAAACATAGAAAAACGCTGTTTTTTACTATTCAAACTGATAAATTCATGTTTCTTTCGTGTGAAACGGCGATTTATGAGAAATGACGATAAAATTGCTGTTTTAAACTTTAAAAAACATAGAAAAACGCTGTTTTTAACTATTCAAACTGACAAATTCATGTTTCTTTCGTGTGAAACGGCGATTTATGAGAAATGACGATAAAATTGCTGTTTGAAACTTGCAAAAACATAGAAAAACGCTGTTTTCAACTATTCAAACTGACAAATTCATGTTTCTTTCGTGTGAAACGGCGATTTATGAGAAATGACGATAAAATTGCTGTTTTAAACATGAAAAAAACATAGATAAACGCTGTTTTGAACTATTCAAACTGACAAATTCATGTTTCTTTCGTGTGAAACGGCGATTTATGAGAAATGACGCTAAAATTGCTGTTTTAAACTCGCGAAAACATAGAAAAACGCTGATTTTAACTATTCAAACTGATAAATTCATGTTTCTTTCGTGTGAAACGGCGATTTATGAGAAATGACGATAAAATTGCTGTTTTAAACTTGCAAAAACATAGAAAAACGCTGTTTTTAACTATTCAAACTGATAAATTCAGGTTTCTTTCGTTCGAAACGTTGGATTTTTGTGAAATCACGATAAAACTGTTGTTTTAAACTTGCAAAAACATAGAAAAACTCTGTTTTGAACTATTCAAACTGATAAATTCATGTATCTTTCGTGTGAAACGGCGATTTATGAGAAATGACGATAAAATTGCTGTTTTAAACATGAAAAAACATAGAAAAACGCTGTTTTTAACTATTCAAACTGACAAATTCATGTTTTTTTCGTGTGAAACGGCGATTTATGAGAAATGACGATAAAATTGCTGTTTTAAACTTGCAAAAACATAGAAAAACGCTGTTTTTAACTATTCAAACTGACAAATTCATGTTTTTTTCGTGTGAAACGGCGATTTATGAGAAATGACGATAAAATTGCTGTTTTAAACATGAAAAAACATAGAAAAACGCCGTTTTGAACTATTCAAACTGACAAATTCATGTTTCTTTCGTGTGAAACGGCGATTTATGAGAAATGACGATAAAATTGCTGTTTTAAACTTGCAAAAACATAGAAAAACGCTGTTTTGAACTATTCAAACTGACAAATTCATGTTTCTTTCGTGTGAAACGGCGATTTATGAGAAATGACGATAAAATTGCTGTTTTAAACTTGCAAAAACATAGAAAAACGCTGTTTTTTACTATTCAAACTGATAAATTCATGTTTCTTTCGTGTGAAACGGCGATTTATGAGAAATGACGATAAAATTGCTGTTTTAAACTTGCAAAAACATAGAAAAACGCTGTTTTTAACTATTCAAACTGACAAATTCATGTTTCTTTCGTGTGAAACGGCGATTTATGAGAAATGACGATAAAATTGCTGTTTTAAACTTGCAAAAACATAGAAAAACGCTGTTTTTTACTATTCAAACTGATAAATTCATGTTTCTTTCGTGTGAAACGGCGATTTATGAGAAATGACGATAAAATTGCTGTTTTAAACTTGCAAAAACATAGAAAAAACGCTGTTTTTAACTATTCAAACTGACAAATTCATGTTTCTTTCGTGTGAAGCGGCGATTTATGAGAAATGACGATAAAATTGCTGTTTTAAACTTGCAAAAACATAGAAAAACGCTGTTTTCAACTATTCAAACTGACAAATTCATGTTTCTTTCGTGTGAAACGGCGATTTATGAGAAATGACGATAAAATTGCTGTTTTAAACATGAAAAAAAACATAGATAAACGCTGTTTTGAACTATTCAAACTGACAAATTCATGTTTCTTTCGTGTGAAAAGCGATTTATGAGAAATGACGCTAAAATTGCTGTTTTAAACTCGCGAAAACATAGAAAGACGCTGTTTTGAACTATTCAAACTGACAAATTCATGTTTCTTTCGTGTGAAACGGCGATTTATGAGAAATGACGATAAAATTGCTGTTTTAAACTTGCAAAAACATAGAAAAACGCTGTTTTGAACTATTCAAACTGATAAATTCATGTTTCTTTCGTGTGAAACGGCGATTTATGAGAAATGACGATAAAATTGCTGTTTTAAACTTGCAAAAACATAGAAAAACGCTGTTTTTAACTATTCAAAACTGATAAATTCATGTTTCTTTCGTGTGAAACGGCGATTAATGAGAAATGACGATAAAATTGCTGTTTTAAACTTGCAAAAACATAGAAAAAACGCTGTTTTGAACTATTCAAACTGACAAATTCATGTTTCTTTCGTGTGAAACGGCGATTTATGAGAAATGACGATAAAATTGCTGTTTTAAACTTGCAAAAACATAGAAAAACGCTGTTTTTTACTATTCAAACTGATAAATTCATGTTTCTTTCGTGTGAAACGGCGATTTATGAGAAATGACGATAAAATTGCTGTTTTAAACTTGCAAAAACATAGAAAAACGCTGTTTTTACTATTCAAACTGACAAATTCATGTTTCTTTCGTGTGAAACGGCGATTTATGAGAAATGACGATAAAATTGCTGTTTTAAACTTGCAAAAACATAGAAAAACGCTGTTTTCAACTATTCAAACTGACAAATTCATGTTTCTTTCGTGTGAAACGGCGATTTATGAGAAATGACGCTAAAATTGCTGTTTTAAACTTGCAAAAACATAGAAAAACGCTGTTTTGAACTATTCAAACTGATAAATTCATGTTTCTTTCGTGTGAAACGGCGATTTATGAGAAATGACGATAAAATTGCTGTTTTAAACTTGCAAAAACATAGAAAAACGCTGTTTTTAACTATTCAAACTGATAAATTCATGTTTCTTTCGTGTGAAACGGCGATTTATGAGAAATGACGATAAAATTGCTGTTTTAAACTTGCAAAAACCTAGAAAAACGCTGTTTTTAACTATTCAAACTGATAAATTCAAGTTTCTTTCGTTCAAAACGGTGGATTTTTGTGAAATCACGATAAAACTGCTGTTTTAAACTTTCAAAAACATATAAAAACGCTGTTTTGAACTATTCAAACTGATAAATTCATGTTTCTTTCGTGTGAAACGGCGATTTATGAGAAATGACGATAAAATTGCTGTTTTAAACTTGCAAGAACATAGAAAAACGCTGTTTTTAACTATTCAAACTGATAAATTCATGTTTCTTTCGTGTGAAACGGCGATTTATGAGAAATGACGATAAAATTGCTGTTTTAAACTTGCAAAAACATAGAAAAACGCTGTTTTTAACTATTCAAACTGATAAATTCAGGTTTCTTTCGTTCGAAACGTTGGATTTTTGTGAAATCACGATAAAACTGTTGTTTTAGACTTGCAAAAACATAGAAAAACTCTGTTTTGAACTATTCAAACTGATAAATTCATGTATCTTTCGTGTGAAACGGCGATTTATGAGAAATGACGATAAAATTGCTGTTTTAAACATGAAAAAACATAGCAAAACGCTGTTTTTAACTATTCAAACTGACAAATTCATGTTTTTTTCGTGTGAAACGGCGATTTATGAGAAATGACGATAAAATTGCTGTTTTAAACATGAAAAAACATAGAAAAACGCTGTTTTGAACTATTCAAACTGACAAATTCATGTTTCTTTCGTGTGAAACGGCGATTTATGAGAAATGACGTTAAAATTGCTGTTTTAAACTTGCAAAAACATAGAAAAACGCTGTTTTTAACTATTCAAACTGACAAATTCAAATTTTTTTCGTGTGAAACGGCGATTTATGAGAAATGACGATAAAATTGCTGTTTTAAACATGAAAAAACATAGAAAAACGCTGTTTTGAACTATTCAAACTGACAAATTCATGTTTCTTTCGTGTGAAACGGCGATTTATGAGAAATGACGATAAAATTGCTGTTTTTGACTTGCAAAAACATAGAAAAACGCTGTTTTGAACTATTCAAACTGACAAATTCATGTTTCTTTCGTGTGAAACGGCGATTTATGAGAAATGACGATAAAATTGCTGTTTTAAACTTGCAAAAACATAGAAAAACGCTGTTTTTTACTATTCAAACTGATAAATTCATGTTTCTTTCGTGTGAAACGGCGATTTATGAGAAATGACGATAAAATTGCTGTTTTAAACTTGCAAAAACATAGAAAAACGCTGTTTTTAACTATTCAAACTGACAAATTCATGTTTCTTTCGTGTGAAACGGCGATTTATGAGAAATGACGATAAAATTGCTGTTTTAAACTTGCAAAAACATAGAAAAACTCTGTTTTTTACTATTCAAACTGATAAATTCATGTTTCTTTCGTGTGAAACGGCGATTTATGAGAAATGACGATAAAATTGCTGTTTTAAACTTGCAAAAACATAGAAAAACGCTGTTTTTATCTATTCAAACTGACAAATTCATGTTTCTTTCGTGTGAAACGGCGATTTATGAGAAATGACGATAAAATTGCTGTTTTAAACTTGCAAAAACATAGAAAAACGCTGTTTTCAACTATTCAAACTGACAAATTCATGTTTCTTTCGTGTGAAACGGCGATTTATGAGAAATGACGATAAAATTGCTGTTTTAAACATGAAAAAACATAGATAAACGCTGTTTTGAACTATTCAAACTGACAAATTCATGTTTCTTTCGTGTGAAACGGCGATTTATGAGAAATGACGATAAAATTGCTGTTTTAAACTTGCAAAAACCTAGAAAAACGCTGTTTTTAACTATTCAAACTGATAAATTCAGGTTTCTTTCGTTCAAAACGGTGGATTTTTGTGAAATCACGATAAAACTGCTGTTTTAAACTTGCAAAAACATATAAAAACGCTGTTTTGAACTATTCAAACTGATAAATTCATGTTTCTTTCGTGTGAAACGGCGATTTATGAGAAATGACGATAAAATTGCTGTTTTATACTTGCAAAAACATAGAAAAACGCTGTTTTTAACTATTCAAACTGATAAATTCATGTTTCTTTCGTGTGAAACGGCGATTTATGAGAAATGACGATAAAATTGCTGTTTTAAACTTGCAAAAACATAGAAAAACGCTGTTTTTAACTATTCAAACTGATAAATTCAGGTTTCTTTCGTTCGAAACGTTGGATTTTGGTGAAATCACGATAAAACTGTTGTTTTAAACTTGCAAAAACATAGAAAAACTCTGCTTTGAACTATTCAAACTGATAAATTCATGTATCTTTCGTGTGAAACGGCGATTTATGAGAAATGACGATAAAATTGCTGTTTTAAACATGAAAAAACATAGAAAAACGCTGTTTTTAACTATTCAAACTGACAAATTCATGTTTTTTTCGTGTGAAACGGCGATTTATGAGAAATGACGATAAAATTGCTGTTTTAAACATGAAAAAACATAGAAAAACGCTGTTTTGAACTATTAAACTGACAAATTCATGTTTCTTTCGTGTGAAACGGCGATTTATGAGAAATGACGATAAAATTGCTGTTTTAAACTTGCAAAAACATAGAAAAACGCTGTTTTTAACTATTCAAACTGACAAATTCATGTTTTTTTCGTGTGAAACGGCGATTTATGAGAAATGACGATAAAATTGCTGTTTTAAACATGAAAAAACATAGAAAAACGCTGTTTTAAACTATTCAAACTGACAAATTCATGTTTCTTTCGTGTGAAACGGCGATTTATGAGAAATGACGATAAAATTGCTGTTTTAAACTTGCAAAAACATAGAAAAACGCTGTTTTGAATTATTCAAACTGACAAATTCATGTTTCTTTCGTGTGAAACGGCGATTTATGAGAAATGACGATAAAATTGCTGCTTTAAACTTGCAAAAACATAGAAAAACGCTGTTTTTTACTATTCAAACTGATAAATTCATGTTTCTTTCGTGTGAAACGGCGATTTATGAGAAATGACGATAAAATTGCTGTTTTAAACTTTGAAAAACATAGAAAAACGCTGTTTTTAACTATTCAAACTGACAAATTCATGTTTCTTTCGTGTGAAACGGCGATTTATGAGAAATGACGATAAAATTGCTGTTTTAAACTTGCAAAAACATAGAAAAACTCTGTTTTTTACTATTCAAACTGATAAATTCATGTTTCTTTCGTGTGAAACGGCGATTTATGAGAAATGACGATAAAATTGCTGTTTTAAACTTGCAAAAACATAGAAAAACGCTGTTTTTAACTATTCAAACTGACAAATTCATGTTTCTTTCGTGTGAAACGGCGATTTATGAGAAATGACGATAAAATTGCTGTTCTAAACTTGCAAAAACATAGAAAAACGCTGTTTTGAACTATTCATCTGACAAATTCATGTTTCTTTCGTGTGAAACGGCGATTTATGAGAAATGACGATAAAATTGCTGTTTTAAACTTGCAAAACATAGAAAAACGCTGTTTTTTACTATTCAAACTGATAAATTCATGTTTCTTTCGTGTGAAACGGCGATTTATGAGAAATGACGATAAAATTGCTGTTTTAAACTTGCAAAAACATAGAAAAACGCTGTTTTTAACTATTCAAACTGACAAATTCATGTTTCTTTCGTGTGAAACGGCGATTTATGAGAAAAGACGATAAAATTGCTGTTTTAAACTTGCAAAAACATAGAAAAACGCTGTTTTAAACTATTCAAACTGACAAATTCATGTTTCTTTCGTGTGAAACGGCGATTTATGAGAAATGACGATAAAATTGCTGTTTTAAACTTGCAAAAACATAGAAAAACGCTGTTTTGAATTATTCAAACTGACAAATTCATGTTTCTTTCGTGTGAAACGGCGATTTATGAGAAATGACGATAAAATTGCTGTTTTAAACTTGCAAAAACATAGAAAAACGCTGTTTTTTACTATTCAAACTGATAAATTCATGTTTCTTTCGTGTGAAACGGCGATTTATGAGAAATGACGATAAAATTGCTGTTTTAAACTTTGAAAAACATAGAAAAACGCTGTTTTTAACTATTCAAACTGACAAATTCATGTTTCTTTCGTGTGAAACGGCGATTTATGAGAAATGACGATAAAATTGCTGTTTTAAACTTGCAAAAACATATAAAAACTCTGTTTTTTACTATTCAAACTGATAAATTCATGTTTCTTTCGTGTGAAACGGCGATTTATGAGAAATGACGATAAAATTGCTGTTTTAAACTTGCAAAAACATAGAAAAACGCTGTTTTTAACTATTCAAACTGACAAATTCATGTTTCTTTTGTGTGAAACGGCGATTTATGAGAAATGACGGTAAAATTGCTGTTTTAAACTTGCAAAAACATAGAAAAACGCTGTTTTTAACTATTCAAACTGATAAATTCATGTTTCTTTCGTGTGAAACGGCGATTTATGAGAAATGACGATAAAATTGCTGTTTTAAACTTGCAAAAACATAGAAAAACGCTGTTTTTAACTATTCAAACTGACAAATTCATGTTTTTTTTCGTGTGAAACGGCGATTTATGAGAAATGACGATAAAATTGCTGTTTTAAACATGAAAAAACATAGAAAAACGCTGTTTTAAACTAATCAAACTGACAAATTCATGTTTCTTTCGTGTGAAACGGCGATTTATGAGAAATGACGATAAAATTGCTGTTTTAAACTTGCAAAAACATAGAAAAACGCTGTTTTGAACTATTCAAACTGACAAATTCATGTTTCTTTCGTGTGAAACGGCGATTTATGAGAAATGACGATAAAATTGCTGTTTTAAACTTGCAAAAACATAGAAAAACGCTGTTTTTTACTATTCAAACTGATAAATTCATGTTTCTTTCGTGTGAAACGGCGATTTATGAGAAATGACGATAAAATTGCTGTTTTAAACTTGCAAAAACATAGAAAAACGCTGTTTTTAACTATTCAAACTGACAAATTCATGTTTCTTTCGTGTGAATCGGCGATTTATGAGAAATGACGATAAAATTGCTGTTTTAAACTTGCAAAAACATAGAAAAACGCTGTTTTCAACTATTCAAACTGACAAATTCATGTTTCTTTCGTGTGAAACGGCGATTTATGAGAAATGACGATAAAATTGCTGTTTTAAACATGAAAAAACATAGATAAACGCTGTTTTGAACTATTCAAACTGACAAATTCATGTTTCTTTCGTGTGAAACGGCGATTTATGAGAAATGACGATAAAATTGCTGTTTTAAACTTGCAAAAACCTAGAAAAACGCTGTTTTTAACTATTCAAACTGATAAATTCAGGTTTCTTTCGTTCAAAACGGTGGATTTTTGTGAAATCACGATAAAACTGCTGTTTTAAACTTGCAAAAACATATAAAAACGCTGTTTTGAACTATTCAAACTGATAAATTCATGTTTCTTTCGTGTGAAACGGCGATTTATGAGAAATGACGATAAAATTGCTGTTTTAAACTTGCAAAAACATAGAAAAACGCTGTTTTTAACTATTCAAACTGATAAATTCATGTTTCTTTCGTGTGAAACGGCGATTTATGAGAAATGACGATAAAATTGCTGTTTTAAACTTGCAAAAACATAGAAAAACGCTGTTTTTAACTATTCAAACTGATAAATTCAGGTTTCTTTCGTTCGAAACGTTGGATTTTTGTGAAATCACGATAAAACTGTTGTTTTAAACTTGCAAAAACATAGAAAAACTCTGCTTTGAACTATTCAAACTGATAAATTCATGTATCTTTCGTGTGAAACGGCGATTTATGAGAAATGACGATAAAATTGCTGTTTTAAACATGAAAAAACATAGAAAAACGCTGTTTTTAACTATTCAAACTGACAAATTCATGTTTTTTTCGTGTGAAACGGCGATTTATGAGAAATGACGATAAAATTGCTGTTTTAAACATGAAAAAACATAGAAAAAACGCTGTTTTGAACTATTCAAACTGACAAATTCATGTTTCTTTCGTGTGAAACGGCGATTTATGAGAAATGACGATAAAATTGCTGTTTTAAACTTGCAAAAACATAGAAAAACGCTGTTTTTTACTATTCAAACTGATAAATTCATGTTTCTTTCGTGTGAAACGGCGATTTATGAGAAATGACGATAAAATTGCTGTTTTAAACTTGCAAAAACATAGAAAAACGCTGTTTTAAACTATTCAAACTGACAAATTCATGTTTCTTTCGTGTGAAACGGCGATTTATGAGAAATGACGATAAAGTTGCTGTTTTAAACTTGCAAAAACATAGAAAAACGCTGTTTTCAACTATTCAAACTGACAAATTCATGTTTCTTTCGTGTGAAACGGCGATTTATGAGAAATGACGATAAAATTGCTGTTTTAAACATGAAAAAACATAGATAAACGCTGTTTTGAACTATTCAAACTGACAAATTCATGTTTCTTTCGTGTGAAACGGCGATTTATGAGAAATGACGATAAAATTGCTGTTTTAAACTTGCAAAAACATAGAAAAACGCTGTTTTGAACTATTCAAACTGACAAATTCATGTTTCTTTCGTGTGAAACGGCGATTTATGAGAAATGACGATAAAATTGCTGTTTTAAACTTGCAAAAACATAGAAAAACGCTGTTTTTAACTATTTAAACTGATAAATTCATGTTTCTTTCGTGTGAAACGGCGATTTATGAGAAATGACGATAAAATTGCTGTTTTAAACTTGCAAAAACATAGAAAAACGCTGTTTTTAACTATTCAAACTGATAAATTCAGGTATCTTTCGTTCAAAAAACGGTGGATTTTTGTGAAATCACGATAAAACTGCTGTTTTAAACTTGCAAAAACATATAAAAACGCTGTTTTGAACTATTCAAACTGATAAATTCATGTTTCTTTCGTGTGAAACGGCGATTTATGAGAAATGACGATAAAATTGCTGTTTTAAACTTGCAAAAACATAGAAAAACGCTGTTTTTAACTATTAAAACTGATAAATTCATGTTTCTTTCGTGTGAAACGGCGATTTATGAGAAATGACGGTAAAATTGCTGTTTTAAACTTGCAAAAACATAGAAAAACGCTGTTTTTAACTATTCAAACTGATAAATTCAGGTTTCTTTCGTTCGATACGGTGGATTTTTTTGAAATCACGATAAAACTGTTGTTTTAAACTTGCAAAAACATAGAAAAACTCTGTCTTGAACTATTCAAACTGATAAATTCATGTTTCTTTCGTGTGAAACGGCGATTTATGAGAAATGACGATAAAATTGCTGTTTTAAACATGAAAAAACATAGAAAAACGCTGTTTTTAACTATTCAAACTGACAAATTCATATTTTTTTCGTGTGAAACGGCGATTTATGAGAAATGACGATAAAATTGCTGTTTTAAACATGAAAAAACATAGAAAAACGCTGTTTTGAACTATTCAAACTGACAAATTTATGTTTCTTTCGTGTGAAACGGCGATTTATGAGAAATGACGATAAAATTGCTGTTTTAAACTTGCAAAAACATAGAAAAACGCTGTTTTTAACTATTCAAACTGACAAATTCATGTTTTTTTCGTGTGAAACGGCGATTTATGAGAAATGACGATAAAATTGCTGTTTTAAACATGAAAAAACATAGAAAAACGCTGTTTTGAACTATTCAAACTGACAAATTCATGTTTCTTTCGTGTGAAACGGCGATTTATGAGAAATGACGATAAAATTGCTGTTTTAAACTTGCAAAAACATAGAAAAACGCTGTTTTGAACTATTCAAACTGACAAATTCATGTTTCTTTCGTGTGAAACGGCGATTTATGAGAAATGACGATAAAATTGCTGTTTTAAACTTGCAAAAACATAGAAAAACGCTGTTTTTTACTATTCAAACTGATAAATTCATGTTTCTTTCGTGTGAAACGGCGATTTATGAGAAATGACGATAAAATTGCTGTTTTAAACTTGCAAAAACATAGAAAAACGCTGTTTTTAACTATTCAAACTGACAAATTCATGTTTCTTTCGTGTGAAACGGCGATTTATGAGAAATGACGATAAAATTGCTGTTTTAAACTTGCAAAAACATAGAAAAACGCTGTTTTCAACTATTCAAACTGACAAATTCATGTTTCTTTCGTGTGAAACGGCGATTTATGAGAAATGACGATAAAATTGCTGTTTTAAACATGAAAAAACAGATAAACGCTGTTTTGAACTATTCAAACTGACAAATTCATGTTTCTTTCGTGTGAAACGGCGATTTATGAGAAATGACGCTAAAATTGCTGTTTTAAACTTGCAAAAACATAGAAAAACGCTGTTTTGAACTATTCAAACTGACAAATTCATGTTTCTTTCGTGTGAAACGGCGATTTATGAGAAATGACGATAAAATTGCTGTTTTAAACTTGCAAAAACATAGAAAAACGCTGTTTTTAACTATTCAAACTGATAAATTCATGTTTCTTTCGTGTGAAACGGCGATTTATGAGAAATGACGATAAAATTGCTGTTTTAAACTTGCAAAAACCTAGAAAAACGCTGTTTTTAACTATTCAAACTGATAAATTCAGGTTTCTTTCGTTCAAAACGGTGGATTTTTGTGAAATCACGATAAAACTGCTGTTTTAAACTTGCAAAAACATATAAAAACGCTGTTTTGAACTATTCAAACTGATAAATTCATGTTTCTTTCGTGTGAAACGGCGATTTATGAGAAATGACGATAAAATTGCTGTTTTAAACTTGCAAAAACATAGAAAAACGCTGTTTTTAACTATTCAAACTGATAAATTCATGTTTCTTTCGTGTGAAACGGCGATTTATGAGAAATGACGATAAAATTGCTGTTTTAAACTTGCAAAAACATAGAAAAACGCTGTTTTTAACTTTTCAAACTGATAAATTCAGGTTTCTTTCGTTCGAAACGGTGGATTTTTGTGAAATCACGATAAAACTGCTGTTTTAAACTTGCAAAAACATATAAAAACGCTGTTTTGAACTATTCAAACTGATAAATTCATGTTTCTTTCGTGTGAAACGGCGATTTATGAGAAATGACGATAAAATTGCTGTTTTAAACATGAAAAAACATAGAAAAACGCTGTTTTTAACTATTCAAACTGACAAATTCATGTTTTTTTCGTGTGAAACGGCAATTTATGAGAAATGACGATAAAATTGCTGTTTTAAATATGAAAAAACATTAAAAAACGCTGTTTTGAACTATTTAAACTGACAAATACATGTTTCTTTCGTGTGAAACGGCGATTTATGAGAAATGACGATAAAATTGCTGTTTTAAACTTGCAAAAACATAGAAAAACGCTGTTTTGAACTATTCAAACTGACAAATTCATGTTTCTTTCGTGTGAAACGGCGATTTATGAGAAATGACGATAAAATTGCTGTTTTAAACTTGCAAAAACATAGAAAAACGCTGTTTTTTACTATTCAAACTGATAAATTCATGTTTCTTTCGTGTGAAACGGCGATTTATGAGAAATGACGCTAAAATTGCTGTTTTAAACTTGCAAAAACATAGAAAAACGCTGTTTTGAACTATTCAAACTGACAAATTCATGTTTCTTTCGTGTGAAACGGCGATTTATGAGAAATGACGATAAAATTGCTGTTTTAAACTTGCAAAAACATAGAAAAACGCTGTTTTTAACTATTCAAACTGATAAATTCATGTTTCTTTCGTGTGAAACGGCGATTTATGAGAAATGACGATAAAATTGCTGTTTTAAACTTGCAAAAACATAGAAAAACGCTGTTTTTAACTATTCAAACTGATAAATTCAGGTTTCTTTCGTTCAAAACGGTGGATTTTTGTGAAATCACGATAAAAATGCTGTTTTAAACTTGCAAAAACATATAAAAAAGCTGTTTTGAACTATTCAAACTGATAAATTCATGTTTCTTTC
Source organism: Poecilus cupreus (assembly GCA_963942605.1). Taxonomy (NCBI): domain Eukaryota; kingdom Metazoa; phylum Arthropoda; class Insecta; order Coleoptera; family Carabidae; genus Poecilus; species Poecilus cupreus. Next base: position 14,465 of record CAWWDY010001993.1, read on the forward strand.
GTGTGAAACGGCGATTTATGAGAAATGACGATAAAATTGCTGTTTTAAACATGCAAAAACATAGAAAAACGCTGTTTTTAACTATTCAAACTGACAAATTCATGTTTTTTTCGTGTGAAACGGCGATTTATGAGAAATGACGATAAAATTGCTGTTTTAAACATGAAAAAACATAGAAAAACGCTGTTTTGAACTATTCAAACTGACAAATTCATGTTTCTTTCGTGTGAAACGGCGATTTATGAGAAATGACGATAAAATTGCTGTTTTAAACTTGCAAAAACATAGAAAAACGCTGTTTTGAACTATTCAAACTGACAAATTCATGTTTCTTTCGTGTGAAACGGCGATTTATGAGAAATGACGATAAAATTGCTGTTTTAAACTTGCAAAAACATAGAAAAACGCTGTTTTTAACTTTTCAAACTGATAAATTCAGGTTTCTTTCGTTCGAAACGGTGGATTTTTGTGAAATCACGATAAAACTGCTGTTTTAAACTTGCAAAAACATATAAAAACGCTGTTTTGAACTATTCAAACTGATAAATTCATGTTTCTTTCGTGTGAAACGGCGATTTATGAGAAATGACGATAAAATTGCTGTTTTAAACTTGCAAAAACATAGAAAAACGCTGTTTTTAACTATTCAAACTGATAAATTCATGTTTCTTTCGTGTGAAACGGCGATTTATGAGAAATGACGATAAAATTGCTGTTTTAAACTTGCAAAAACATAGAAAAACGCTGTTTTTAACTATTCAAACTGATAAATTCAGGTTTCTTTCGTTCGAAACGTTGGATTTTTGTGAAATCACGATAAAACTGTTGTTTTAAACTTGCAAAAACATAGAAAAACTCTGTTTTGAACTATTCAAACTGATAAATTCATGTATCTTTCGTGTGAAACGGCGATTTATGAGAAATGACGATAAAATTGCTGTTTTAAACATGAAAAAACATAGAAAAACGCTGTTTTTAACTATTCAAACTGACAAATTCATGTTTTTTTCGTGTGAAACGGCGATTTATGAGAAATGACGATAAAATTGCTGTTTTAAACATGAAAAAACATAGAAAAACGCTGTTTTGAACTATTCAAACTGACAAATTCATGTTTCTTTCGTGTGAAACGGCGATTTATGAGAAATGACGATAAAATTGCTGTTTTAAACTTGCAAAAACATAGAAAAACGCTGTTTTTAACTATTCAAACTGACAAATTCATGTTTTTTTCGTGTGAAACGGCGATTTATGAGAAATGACGATAAAATTGCTGTTTTAAACATGAAAAAACATAGAAAAACGCCGTTTTGAACTATTCAAACTGACAAATTCATGTTTCTTTCGTGTGAAACGGCGATTTATGAGAAATGACGATAAAATTGCTGTTTTAAACTTGCAAAAACATAGAAAAACGCTGTTTTGAACTATTCAAACTGACAAATTCATGTTTCTTTCGTGTGAAACGGCGATTTATGAGAAATGACGATAAAATTGCTGTTTTAAACTTGCAAAAACATAGAAATACGCTGTTTTTTACTATTCAAACTGATAAATTCATGTTTCTTTCGTGTGAAACGGCGATTTATGAGAAATGACGATAAAATTGCTGTTTTAAACTTGCAAAAACATAGAAAAACGCTGTTTTTAACTATTCAAACTGACAAATTCATGTTTCTTTCGTGTGAAACGGCGATTTATGAGAAATGACGATAAAATTGCTGTTTTAAACTTGCAAAAACATAGAAAAACGCTGTTTTTTACTATTCAAACTGATAAATTCATGTTTCTTTCGTGTGAAACGGCGATTTATGAGAAATGACGATAAAATTGCTGTTTTAAACTTGCAAAAACATAGAAAAACGCTGTTTTTAACTATTCAAACTGACAAATTCATGTTTCTTTCGTGTGAAACGGCGATTTATGAGAAATGACGATAAAATTGCTGTTTTAAACTTGCAAAAACATAGAAAAACGCTGTTTTCAACTATTCAAACTGACAAATTCATGTTTCTTTCGTGTGAAACGGCGATTTATGAGAAATGACGATAAAATTGCTGTTTTAAACATGAAAAAAACATAGATAAACGCTGTTTTGAACTATTCAAACTGACAAATTCATGTTTCTTTCGTGTGAAAAGCGATTTATGAGAAATGACGCTAAAATTGCTGTTTTAAACTCGCGAAAACATAGAAAGACGCTGTTTTGAACTATTCAAACTGACAAATTCATGTTTCTTTCGTGTGAAACGACGATTTATGAGAAATGACGATAAAATTGCTGTTTTAAACTTGCAAAAACATAGAAAAACGCTGTTTTGAACTATTCAAACTGATAAATTCATGTTTCTTTCGTGTGAAACGGCGATTTATGAGAAATGACGATAAAATTGCTGTTTTAAACTTGCAAAAACATAGAAAAACGCTGTTTTTAACTATTCAAACTGACAAATTCATGTTTCTTTTGTGTGAAACGGCGATTAATGAGAAATGACGATAAAATTGCTGTTTTAAACTTGCAAAAACATAGAAAAACGCTGTTTTGAACTATTCAAACTGACAAATTCATGTTTCTTTCGTGTGAAACGGCGATTTATGAGAAATGACGATAAAATTGCTGTTTTAAACTTGCAAAAACATAGAAAAACGCTGTTTTTTACTATTCAAACTGATAAATTCATGTTTCTTTCGTGTGAAACGGCGATTTATGAGAAATGACGATAAAATTGCTGTTTTACACTTGCAAAAACATAGAAAAACGCTGTTTTTAACTATTCAAACTGACAAATTCATGTTTCTTTCGTGTGAAACGGCGATTTATGAGAAATGACGATAAAATTGCTGTTTTAAACTTGCAAAAACATAGAAAAACGCTGTTTTCAACTATTCAAACTGACAAATTCATGTTTCTTTCGTGTGAAACGGCGATTTATGAGAAATGACGATAAAATTGCTGTTTTAAACTTGCAAAAACGTAGATAAACGCTGTTATGAACTATTCAAACTGACAAATTCATGTTTCTTTCGTGTGAAACGGCGATTTATGAGAAATGACGCTAAAATTGCTGTTTTAAACTTGCAAAAACATAGAAAAACGCTGTTTTGAACTATTCAAACTGATAAATTCATGTTTCTTTCGTGTGAAACGGCGATTTATGAGAAATGACGATAAAATTGCTGTTTTAAACTTGCAAAAACATAGAAAAACGCTGTTTTTAACTATTCAAACTGATAAATTCATGTTTCTTTCGTGTGAAACGGCGATTTATGAGAAATGACGATAAAATTGCTGTTTTAAACTTGCAAAAACCTAGAAAAACGCTGTTTTTAACTATTCAAACTGATAAATTCAGGTTTCTTCCGTTCAAAACGGTGGATTTTTGTGAAATCACGATAAAACTGCTGTTTTAAACTTTCAAAAACATATAAAAACGCTGTTTTGAACTATTCAAACTGATAAATTCATGTTTCTTTCGTGTGAAACGGCGATTTATGAGAAATGACGATAAAATTGCTGTTTTAAACTTGCAAAAACATAGAAAAACGCTGTTTTTAACTATTCAAACTGATAAATTCATGATTCTTTCGTGTGAAACGGCGATTTATGAGAAATGACGATAAAATTGCTGTTTTAAACTTGCAAAAACATAGAAAAACGCTGTTTTTAACTATTCAAACTGATAAATTCAGGTTTCTTTCGTTCGAAACGTTGGATTTTTGTGAAATCACGATAAAACTGTTGTTTTAAACTTGCAAAAACATAGAAAAACTCTGTTTTGAACTATTCAAACTGATAAATTCATGTATCTTTCGTGTGAAACGGCGATTTATGAGAAATGACGATAAAATTGCTGTTTTAAACATGAAAAAACATAGAAAAACGCTGTTTTTAACTATTAAAACTGACAAATTCATGTTTTTTTCGTGTGAAACGGCGATTTATGAGAAATGACGATAAAATTGCTGTTTTAAACATGAAAAAACATAGAAAAACGCTGTTTTGAACTATTCAAACTGACAAATTCATGTTTCTTTCGTGTGAAACGGCGATTTATGAGAAATGACGATAAAATTGCTGTTTTAAACTTGCAAAAACATAGAAAAACGCTGTTTTGAACTATTCAAACTGACAAATTCATGTTTCTTTCGTGTGAAACGGCGATTTATGAGAAATGACGATAAAATTGCTGTTTTAAACTTGCAAAAACATAGAAAAACGCTGTTTTTTACTATTCAAACTGATAAATTCATGTTTCTTTCGTGTGAAACGGCGATTTATGAGAAATGAAGATAAAATTGCTGTTTTAACTTGCAAAAACATAGAAAAACGCTGTTTTGAACTATTCAAACTGATAAATTCATGTTTCTTTCGTGTGAAACGGCGATTTATGAGAAATGACGATAAAATTGCTGTTTTAAACTTGCAAAAACATAGAAAAACGCTGTTTTTAACTATTCAAACTGATAAATTCATGTTTCTTTCGTGTGAAACGACGATTTATGAGAAATGACGATAAAATTGCTGTTTTAAACTTGCAAAAACCTAGAAAAACGCTGTTTTTAACTATTCAAACTGATAAATTCAGGTTTCTTTCGTTCAAAACGGTGGATTTTTGTGAAATCACGATAAAAACTGCTGTTTTAAACTTGCAAAAACATATAAAAACGCTGTTTTGAACTATTCAAACTGATAAATTCATGTTTCTTTCGTGCGAAACGGCAATTTATGAGAAATGACGATAAAATTGCTGTTTTAAAGTTGCAAAAACATAGAAAAATGCTGTTTTTAACTATTCAAACTGATAAATTCATGTTTCTTTCGTGTGAAACGGCGATTTATGAGAAATGACGATAAAATTGCTGTTTTAAACTTGCAAAAACATAGAAAAACGCTGTTTTTAACTATTCAAACTGATAAATTCAGGTTTCTTTCGTTCGAAACGTTGGATTTTTGTGAAATCACGATAAAACTGTTGTTTTAAACTTGCAAAAACTAGAAAAACTCTGTTTTGAACTATTCAAACTGATAAATTCATGTATCTTTCGTGTGAAACGGCGATTTATGAGAAATGACGATAAAATTGCTGTTTTAAACATGAAAAAACATAGAAAAACGCTGTTTTTAACTATTCAAACTGACAAATTCATGTTTTTTTTTTGTGTGAAACGGCGATTTATGAGAAATGACGATAAAATTGCTGTTTTAAACATGAAAAAACATAGAAAAACGCTGTTTTGAACTATTCAAACTGACAAATTCATGTTTCTTTCGTGTGAAACGGCGATTTATGAGAAATGACGATAAAATTGCTGTTTTAAACTTGCAAAAACATAGAAAAACGCTGTTTTTAACTATTCAAACTGACAAATTCATGTTTTTTTCGTGTGAAACGGCGATTTATGAGAAATGACGATAAAATTGCTGTTTTAAACTTGCAAAAACATAGAAAAACGCTGTTTTGAACTATTCAAACTGACAAATTCATGTTTCTTTCGTGTGAAACGGCGATTTATGAGAAATGACGATAAAATTGCTGTTTTAAACTTGCAAAAACATAGAAAAACGCTGTTTTTTACTATTCAAACTGATAAATTCATGTTTCTTTCGTGTGAAACGGCGATTTATGAGATATGACGATAAAATTGCTGTTTTAAACTTGCAAAAACATAGAAAAACGCTGTTTTTAACTATTCAAACTGACAAATTCATGTTTTTTTCGTGTGAAACGGCGATTTATGAGAAATGACGATAAAATTGCTGTTTTAAACATGAAAAAACATAGAAAAACGCTGTTTTGAACTATTCAAACTGACAAATTCATGTTTCTTTCGTGTGAAACGGCGATTTATGAGAAATGACGATAAAATTGCTGTTTTAAACTTGCAAAAACATAGAAAAACGCTGTTTTGAACTATTCAAACTGACAAATTCATGTTTCTTTCGTGTGAAACGGCGATTTATGAGAAATGACGATAAAATTGCTGTTTTAAACTTGCAAAAACATAGAAAAACGCTGTTTTCAACTATTCAAACTGACAAATTCATGTTTCTTTCGTGTGAAACGGCGATTTATGAGAAATGACGATAAAATTGCTGTTTTAAACTTGCAAAAACATAGAAAAACGCTGTTTTGAACTATTCAAACTGACAAATTCATGTTTCTTTCGTGTGAAACGGCGATTTATGAGAAATGACGATAAAATTGCTGTTTTAAACTTGCAAAAACATAGAAAAACGCTGTTTTTTACTATTCAAACTGATAAATTCATGTTTCTTTCGTGTGAAACGGCGATTTATGAGAAATGAAGATAAAATTGCTGTTTTAAACTTGCAAAAACATAGAAAAACGCTGTTTTGAACTATTCAAACTGATAAATTCATGTTTCTTTCGTGTGAAACGGCGATTTATGAGAAATGAAGATAAAATTGCTGTTTTAAACTTGCAAAAACATAGAAAAACGCTGTTTTGAACTATTCAAACTGATAAATTCATGTTTCTTTCGTGTGAAACGGCGATTTATGAGAAATGACGATAAAATTGCTGTTTTAAACTTGCAAAAACATAGAAAAACGCTGTTTTTAACTATTCAAACTGATAAATTCATGTTTCTTTCGTGTGAAACGACGATTTATGAGAAATGACGATAAAATTGCTGTTTTAAACTTGCAAAAACCTAGAAAAACGCTGTTTTTAACTATTCAAACTGATAAATTCAGGTTTCTTTCGTTCAAAACGGTGGATTTTTGTGAAATCACGATAAAACTGCTGTTTTAAACTTGCAAAAACATATAAAAACGCTGTTTTGAACTATTCAAACTGATAAATTCATGTTTCTTTCGTGCGAAACGGCAATTTATGAGAAATGACGATAAAATTGCTGTTTTAAAGTTGCAAAAACATAGAAAAACGCTGTTTTTAACTATTCAAACTGATAAATTCATGTTTCTTTCGTGTGAAACGGCGATTTATGAGAAATGACGATAAAATTGCTGTTTTAAACTTGCAAAAACATAGAAAAACGCTGTTTTTAACTATTCAAACTGATAAATTCAGGTTTCTTTCGTTCGAAACGTTGGATTTTTGTGAAATCACGATAAAACTGTTGTTTTAAACTTGCAAAAACTAGAAAAACTCTGTTTTGAACTATTCAAACTGATAAATTCATGTATCTTTCGTGTGAAACGGCGATTTATGAGAAATGACGATAAAATTGCTGTTTTAAACATGAAAAAACATAGAAAAACGCTGTTTTGAACTATTCAAACTGACAAATTCATGTTTCTTTCGTGTGAAACGGCGATTTATGAGAAATGACGATAAAATTGCTGTTTTAAACTTGCAAAAACATAGAAAAACGCTGTTTTTAACTATTCAAACTGACAAATTCATGTTTTTTTCGTGTGAAACGGCGATTTATGAGAAATGACGATAAAATTGCTGTTTTAAACTTGCAAAAACATAGAAAAACGCTGTTTTGAACTATTCAAACTGACAAATTCATGTTTCTTTCGTGTGAAACGGCGATTTATGAGAAATGACGATAAAATTGCTGTTTTAAACTTGCAAAAACATAGAAAAACGCTGTTTTTTACTATTCAAACTGATAAATTCATGTTTCTTTCGTGTGAAACGGCGATTTATGAGATATGACGATAAAATTGCTGTTTTAAACTTGCAAAAACATAGAAAAACGCTGTTTTTAACTATTCAAACTGACAAATTCATGTTTTTTTCGTGTGAAACGGCGATTTATGAGAAATGACGATAAAATTGCTGTTTTAAACATGAAAAAACATAGAAAAACGCTGTTTTGAACTATTCAAACTGACAAATTCATGTTTCTTTCGTGTGAAACGGCGATTTATGAGAAATGACGATAAAATTGCTGTTTTAAACTTGCAAAAACATAGAAAAACGCTGTTTTGAACTATTCAAACTGACAAATTCATGTTTCTTTCGTGTGAAACGGCGATTTATGAGAAATGACGATAAAATTGCTGTTTTAAACTTGCAAAAACATAGAAATACGCTGTTTTCAACTATTCAAACTGACAAATTCATGTTTCTTTCGTGTGAAACGGCGATTTATGAGAAATGACGATAAAATTGCTGTTTTAAACATGAAAAAACATAGATAAACGCTGTTTTGAACTATTCAAACTGACAAATTCATGTTTCTTTCGTGTGAAACGGCGATTTATGAGAAATGACGATAAAATTGCTGTTTTAAACTTGCAAAAACATAGAAAAACGCTGTTTTGAACTATTCAAACTGACAAATTCATGTTTCTTTCGTGTGAAACGGCGATTTATGAGAAATGACGATAAAATTGCTGTTTTAAACTTGCAAAAACATAGAAAAACGCTGTTTTTAACTATTCAAACTGACAAATTCATGTTTCTTTCGTGTGAAACGGCGATTTATGAGAAATGACGATAAAATTGCTGTTTTAAACTTGCAAAAACATAGAAAAACTCTGTTTTTTACTATTCAAACTGATAAATTCATGTTTCTTTCGTGTGAAACGGCGATTTATGAGAAATGACGATAAAATTGCTGTTTTAAACTTGCAAAAACATAGAAAAACGCTGTTTTTAACTATTCAAACTGACAAATTCATGTTTCTTTCGTGTGAAACGGCGATTTATGAGAAATGACGATAAAATTGCTGTTTTAAACTTGCAAAAACATAGAAAAACGCTGTTTTCAACTATTCAAACTGACAAATTCATGTTTCTTTCGTGTGAAACGGCGATTTATGAGAAATGACGATAAAATTGCTGTTTTAAACATGAAAAAACATAGATAAACGCTGTTTTGAACTATTCAAACTGACAAATTCATGTTTCTTTCGTGTGAAACGGCGATTTATGAGAAATGACGATAAAATTGCTGTTTTAAACTTGCAAAAACCTAGAAAAACGCTGTTTTTAACTATTCAAACTGATAAATTCAGGTTTCTTTCGTTCAAAACGGTGGATTTTTGTGAAATCACGATAAAACTGCTGTTTTAAACTTGCAAAAACATATAAAAACGCTGTTTTGAACTATTCAAACTGATAAATTCATGTTTCTTTCGTGTGAAACGGCGATTTATGAGAAATGACGATAAAATTGCTGTTTTAAACTTGCAAAAACATAGAAAAACGCTGTTTTTAACTATTCAAACTGATAAATTCATGTTTCTTTCGTGTGAAACGGCGATTTATGAGAAATGACGATAAAATTGCTGTTTTAAACTTGCAAAAACATAGAAAAACGCTGTTTTTAACTATTCAAACAGATAAATTCAGGTTTCTTTCGTTCGAAACGTTGGATTTTTGTGAAATCACGATAAAACTGTTGTTTTAAACTTGCAAAAACATAGAAAAACTCTGCTTTGAACTATTCAAACTGATAAATTCATGTATCTTTCGTGTGAAACGGCGATTTATGAGAAATGACGATAAAATTGCTGTTTTAAACATGAAAAAACATAGAAAAACGCTGTTTTTAACTATTCAAACTGACAAATTCATGTTTTTTTCGTGTGAAACGGCGATTTATGAGAAATGACGATAAAATTGCTGTTTTAAACATGAAAAAACATAGAAAAACGCTGTTTTGAACTATTCAAACTGACAAATTCATGTTTCTTTCGTGTGAAATGGCGATTTATGAGAAATGACGATAAAATTGCTGTTTTAAACTTGCAAAAACATAGAAAAACGCTGTTTTTAACTATTCAAACTGACAAATTCATGTTTTTTTCGTGTGAAACGGCGATTTATGAGAAATGACGATAAAATTGCTGTTTTAAACATGAAAAAACATAGAAAAACGCTGTTTTGAACTATTCAAACTGACAAATTCATGTTTCTTTCGTGTGAAACGGCGATTTATGAGAAATGACGATAAAATTGCTGTTTTAAACTTGCAAAAACATAGAAAAACGCTGTTTTGAATTATTCAAACTGACAAATTCATGTTTCTTTCGTGTGAAACGGCGATTTATGAGAAATGACGATAAAATTGCTGTTTTAAACTTGCAAAAACATAGAAAAACGCTGTTTTTTACTATTCAAACTGATAAATTCATGTTTCTTTCGTGTGAAACGGCGATTTATGAGAAATGACGATAAAATTGCTGTTTTAAACTTTAAAAAACATAGAAAAACGCTGTTTTTAACTATTCAAACTGACAAATTCATGTTTCTTTCGTGTGAAACGGCGATTTATGAGAAATGACGATAAAATTGCTGTTTTAAACTTGCAAAAACATAGAAAAACTCTGTTTTTTACTATTCAAACTGATAAATTCATGTTTCTTTCGTGTGGGAACGGCGATTTATGAGAAATGACGATAAAATTGCTGTTTTAAACTTGCAAAAACATAGAAAAACGCTGTTTTTAACTATTCAAACTGACAAATTCATGTTTCTTTCGTGTGAAACGGCGATTTATGAGAAATGACGATAAAATTGCTGTTTGAAACTTGCAAAAACATAGAAAAACGCTGTTTTCAACTATTCAAACTGACAAATTCATGTTTCTTTCGTGTGAAACGGCGATTTATGAGAAATGACGATAAAATTGCTGTTTTAAACATGAAAAAAACATAGATAAACGCTGTTTTGAACTATTCAAACTGACAAATTCATGTTTCTTTCGTGTGAAACGGCGATTTATGAGAAATGACGCTAAAATTGCTGTTTTAAACTCGCGAAAACATAGAAAAACGCTGTTTTTAACTATTCAAACTGATAAATTCATGTTTCTTTCGTGTGAAACGGCGATTTATGAGAAATGACGATAAAATTGCTACTTTAAACTTGCAAAAACATAGAAAAACGCTGTTTTTAACTATTCAAACTGATAAATTCAGGTTTCTTTCGTTCGAAACGTTGGATTTTTGTGAAATCACGATAAAACTGTTGTTTTAAACTTGCAAAAACATAGAAAAACTCTGTTTTGAACTATTCAAACTGATAAATTCATGTATCTTTCGTGTGAAACGGCGATTTATGAGAAATGACGATAAAATTGCTGTTTTAAACATGAAAAAACATAGAAAAACGCTGTTTTTAACTATTCAAACTGACAAATTCATGTTTTTTTCGTGTGAAACGGCGATTTATGAGAAATGACGATAAAATTGCTGTTTTAAACTTGCAAAAACATAGAAAAACGCTGTTTTTAACTATTCAAACTGACAAATTCATGTTTTTTTCGTGTGAAACGGCGATTTATGAGAAATGACGATAAAATTGCTGTTTTAAACATGAAAAAACATAGAAAAACGCCGTTTTGAACTATTCAAACTGACAAATTCATGTTTCTTTCGTGTGAAACGGCGATTTATGAGAAATGACGATAAAATTGCTGTTTTAAACTTGCAAAAACATAGAAAAACGCTGTTTTGAACTATTCAAACTGACAAATTCATGTTTCTTTCGTGTGAAACGGCGATTTATGAGAAATGACGATAAAATTGCTGTTTTAAACTTGCAAAAACATAGAAAAACGCTGTTTTTTACTATTCAAACTGATAAATTCATGTTTCTTTCGTGTGAAACGGCGATTTATGAGAAATGACGATAAAATTGCTGTTTTAAACTTGCAAAAACATAGAAAAACGCTGTTTTTAACTATTCAAACTGACAAATTCATGTTTCTTTCGTGTGAAACGGCGATTTATGAGAAATGACGATAAAATTGCTGTTTTAAACTTGCAAAAACATAGAAAAACGCTGTTTTTTACTATTCAAACTGATAAATTCATGTTTCTTTCGTGTGAAACGGCGATTTATGAGAAATGACGATAAAATTGCTGTTTTAAACTTGCAAAAACATAGAAAAACGCTGTTTTTAACTATTCAAACTGACAAATTCATGTTTCTTTCGTGTGAAGCGGCGATTTATGAGAAATGACGATAAAATTGCTGTTTTAAACTTGCAAAAACATAGAAAAACGCTGTTTTCAACTATTCAAACTGACAAATTCATGTTTCTTTCGTGTGAAACGGCGATTTATGAGAAATGACGATAAAATTGCTGTTTTAAACATGAAAAAAACATAGATAAACGCTGTTTTGAACTATTCAAACTGACAAATTCATGTTTCTTTCGTGTGAAAAGCGATTTATGAGAAATGACGCTAAAATTGCTGTTTTAAACTCGCGAAAACATAGAAAGACGCTGTTTTGAACTATTCAAACTGACAAATTCATGTTTCTTTCGTGTGAAACGGCGATTTATGAGAAATGACGATAAAATTGCTGTTTTAAACTTGCAAAAACATAGAAAAACGCTGTTTTGAACTATTCAAACTGATAAATTCATGTTTCTTTCGTGTGAAACGGCGATTTATGAGAAATGACGATAAAATTGCTGTTTTAAACTTGCAAAAACATAGAGAAACGCTGTTTTTACTATTCAAACTGACAAATTCATGTTTCTTTCGTGTGAAACGGCGATTTATGAGAAATGACGCTAAAATTGCTGTTTTAAACTTGCAAAAACATAGAAAAACGCTGTTTTGAACTATTCAAACTGATAAATTCATGTTTCTTTCGTGTGAAACGGCGATTTATGAGAAATGACGATAAAATTGCTGTTTTAAACTTGCAAAAACATAGAAAAACGCTGTTTTTAACTATTCAAACTGATAAATTCATGTTTCTTTCGTGTGAAACGGCGATTTATGAGAAATGACGATAAAATTGCTGTTTTAAACTTGCAAAAACCTAGAAAAACGCTGTTTTTAACTATTCAAACTGATAAATTCAGGTTTCTTTCGTTCAAAACGGTGGATTTTTGTGAAATCACGATAAAACTGCTGTTTTAAACTTTCAAAAACATATAAAAACGCTGTTTTGAACTATTCAAACTGATAAATTCATGTTTCTTTCGTGTGAAACGGCGATTTATGAGAAATGACGATAAAATTGCTGTTTTAAACTTGCAAGAACATAGAAAAACGCTGTTTTTAACTATTCAAACTGATAAATTCATGTTTCTTTCGTGTGAAACGGCGATTTATGAGAAATGACGATAAAATTGCTGTTTTAAACTTGCAAAAACATAGAAAAACGCTGTTTTTAACTATTCAAACTGATAAATTCAGGTTTCTTTCGTTCGAAACGTTGGATTTTTGTGAAATCACGATAAAACTGTTGTTTTAAACTTGCAAAAACATAGAAAAACTCTGTTTTGAACTATTCAAACTGATAAATTCATGTATCTTTCGTGTGAAACGGCGATTTATGAGAAATGACGATAAAATTGCTGTTTTAAACATGAAAAAACATAGCAAAACGCTGTTTTTAACTATTCAAACTGACAAATTCATGTTTTTTTCGTGTGAAACGGCGATTTATGAGAAATGACGATAAAATTGCTGTTTTAAACATGAAAAAACATAGAAAAACGCTGTTTTGAACTATTCAAACTGACAAATTCATGTTTCTTTCGTGTGAAACGGCGATTTATGAGAAATGACGTTAAAATTGCTGTTTTAAACTTGCAAAAACATAGAAAAACGCTGTTTTTAACTATTCAAACTGACAAATTCAAATTTTTTTCGTGTGAAACGGCGATTTATGAGAAATGACGATAAAATTGCTGTTTTAAACATGAAAAAACATAGAAAAACGCTGTTTTGAACTATTCAAACTGACAAATTCATGTTTCTTTCGTGTGAAACGGCGATTTATGAGAAATGACGATAAAATTGCTGTTTTAAACTTGCAAAAACATAGAAAAACGCTGTTTTGAACTATTCAAACTGACAAATTCATGTTTCTTTCGTGTGAAACGGCGATTTATGAGAAATGACGATAAAATTGCTGTTTTAAACTTGCAAAAACATAGAAAAACGCTGTTTTTTACTATTCAAACTGATAAATTCATGTTTCTTTCGTGTGAAACGGCGATTTATGAGAAATGACGATAAAATTGCTGTTTTAAACTTGCAAAAACATAGAAAAACGCTGTTTTTAACTATTCAAACTGACAAATTCATGTTTCTTTCGTGTGAAACGGCGATTTATGAGAAATGACGATAAAATTGCTGTTTTAAACTTGCAAAAACATAGAAAAACTCTGTTTTTTACTATTCAAACTGATAAATTCATGTTTCTTTCGTGTGAAACGGCGATTTATGAGAAATGACGATAAAATTGCTGTTTTAAACTTGCAAAAACATAGAAAAACGCTGTTTTTATCTATTCAAACTGACAAATTCATGTTTCTTTCGTGTGAAACGGCGATTTATGAGAAATGACGATAAAATTGCTGTTTTAAACTTGCAAAAACATAGAAAAACGCTGTTTTCAACTATTTAAACTGACAAATTCATGTTTCTTTCGTGTGAAACGGCGATTTATGAGAAATGACGATAAAATTGCTGTTTTAAACATGAAAAAACATAGATAAACGCTGTTTTGAACTATTCAAACTGACAAATTCATGTTTCTTTCGTGTGAAACGGCGATTTATGAGAAATGACGATAAAATTGCTGTTTTAAACATGAAAAAACATAGCAAAACGCTGTTTTAAACTATTCAAACTGACAAATTCATGTTTTTTTCGTGTGAAACGGCGATTTATGAGAAATGACGATAAAATTGCTGTTTTAAACATGAAAAAACATAAAAAAACGCTGTTTTGAACTATTCAAACTGACAAATTCAAGTTTCTTTCGTGTGAAACGGCGATTTATGAGAAATGACGTTAAAATTGCTGTTTTAAACTTGCAAAAACATAGAAAAACGCTGTTTTTAACTATTCAAACTGACAAATTCAAATTTTTTTCGTGTGAAACGGCGATTTATGAGAAATGACGATAAAATTGCTGTTTTAAACATGAAAAAACATAGAAAAACGCTGTTTTGAACTATTCAAACTGACAAATTCATGTTTCTTTCGTGTGAAACGGCGATTTATGAGAAATGACGATAAAATTGCTGTTTTAAACTTGCAAAAACATAGAAAAACGCTGTTTTGAACTATTCAAACTGACAAATTCATGTTTCTTTCGTGTGAAACGGCGATTTATGAGAAATGACGATAAAATTGCTGTTTTAAACTTGCAAAAACATAGAAAAACGCTGTTTTTTACTATTCAAACTGATAAATTCATGTTTCTTTCGTGTGAAACGGCGATTTATGAGAAATGACGATAAAATTGCTGTTTTAAACTTGCAAAAACATAGAAAAACGCTGTTTTTAACTATTCAAACTGACAAATTCATGTTTCTTTCGTGTGAAACGGCGATTTATGAGAAATGACGATAAAATTGCTGTTTTAAACTTGCAAAAACATAGAAAAACTCTGTTTTTTACTATTCAAACTGATAAATTCATGTTTCTTTCGTGTGAAACGGCGATTTATGAGAAATGACGATAAAATTGCTGTTTTAAACTTGCAAAAACATAGAAAAACGCTGTTTTTATCTATTCAAACTGACAAATTCATGTTTCTTTCGTGTGAAACGGCGATTTATGAGAAATGACGATAAAATTGCTGTTTTAAACTTGCAAAAACATAGAAAAACGCTGTTTTCAACTATTTAAACTGACAAATTCATGTTTCTTTCGTGTGAAACGGCGATTTATGAGAAATGACGATAAAATTGCTGTTTTAAACATGAAAAAACATAGATAAACGCTGTTTTGAACTATTCAAACTGACAAATTCATGTTTCTTTCGTGTGAAACGGCGATTTATGAGAAATGACGATAAAATTGCTGTTTTAAACTTGCAAAAACCTAGAAAAACGCTGTTTTTAACTATTCAAACTGACAAATTCAGGTTTCTTTCGTTCAAAACGGTGGATTTTTGTGAAATCACGATAAAACTGCTGTTTTAAACTTGCAAAAACATATAAAAACGCTGTTTTGAACTATTCAAACTGATAAATTCATGTTTCTTTCGTGTGAAACGGCGATTTATGAGAAATGACGATAAAATTGCTGTTTTAAACTTGCAAGAACATAGAAAAACGCTGTTTTTAACTATTCAAACTGATAAATTCATGTTTCTTTCGTGTGAAACGGCGATTTATGAGAAATGACGATAAAATTGCTGTTTTAAACTTGCAAAAACATAGAAAAACGCTGTTTTTAACTATTCAAACTGATAAATTCAGGTTTCTTTCGTTCGAAACGTTGGATTTTGGTGAAATCACGATAAAACTGTTGTTTTAAACTTGCAAAAACATAGAAAAACTCTGTTTTGAACTATTCAAACTGATAAATTCATGTATCTTTCGTGTGAAACGGCGATTTATGAGAAATGACGATAAAATTGCTGTTTTAAACATGAAAAAACATAGCAAAACGCTGTTTTTAACTATTCAAACTGACAAATTCATGTTTTTTTCGTGTGAAACGGCGATTTATGAGAAATGACGATAAAATTGCTGTTTTAAACATGAAAAAACATAGAAAAACGCTGTTTTGAACTATTCAAACTGACAAATTCATGTTTCTTTCGTGTGAAACGGCGATTTATGAGAAATGACGTTAAAATTGCTGTTTTAAACTTGCAAAAACATAGAAAAACGCTGTTTTTAACTATTCAAACTGACAAATTCAAATTTTTTTCGTGTGAAACGGCGATTTATGAGAAATGACGATAAAATTGCTGTTTTAAACATGAAAAAACATAGAAAAACGCTGTTTTGAACTATTCAAACTGACAAATTCATGTTTCTTTCGTGTGAAACGGCGATTTATGAGAAATGACGATAAAATTGCTGTTTTAAACTTGCAAAAACATAGAAAAACGCTGTTTTGAACTATTCAA
This sequence comes from Poecilus cupreus, assembly GCA_963942605.1. Taxonomy (NCBI): domain Eukaryota; kingdom Metazoa; phylum Arthropoda; class Insecta; order Coleoptera; family Carabidae; genus Poecilus; species Poecilus cupreus. The sequence goes on from CAWWDY010001993.1 coordinate 31,258, forward strand.
ACTGACAAATTCATGTTTCTTTCGTGTGAAACGGCGATTTATGAGAAATGACGATAAAATTGCTGTTTTAAACTTGCAAAAACATAGAAAAACGCTGTTTTGAACTACTCAAACTGATAAATTCATGTTTCTTTCGTGTGAAACGGCGATTTATGAGAAATGACGATAAAATTGCTGTTTTAAACTTGCAAAAACATAGAAAAACGCTGTTTTTAACTATTCAAACTGACAAATTCATGTTTCTTTCGTGTGAAACGGCGATTTATGAGAAATGACGATAAAATTGCTGTTTTAAACTTGCAAAAACATAGAAAAACTCTGTTTTTTACTATTCAAACTGATAAATTCATGTTTCTTTCGTGTGAAACGGCGATTTATGAGAAATGACGATAAAATTGCTGTTTTAAACTTGCAAAAACATAGAAAAACGCTGTTTTTATCTATTCAAACTGACAAATTCATGTTTCTTTCGTGTGAAACGGCGATTTATGAGAAATGACGATAAAATTGCTGTTTTAAACTTGCAAAAACATAGAAAAACGCTGTTTTCAACTATTCAAACTGACAAATTCATGTTTCTTTCGTGTGAAACGGCGATTTATGAGAAATGACGATAAAATTGCTGTTTTAAACATGAAAAAACATAGATAAACGCTGTTTTGAACTATTCAAACTGACAAATTCATGTTTCTTTCGTGTGAAACGGCGATTTATGAGAAATGACGATAAAATTGCTGTTTTAAACTTGCAAAAACCTAGAAAAACGCTGTTTTTAACTATTCAAACTGATAAATTCAGGTTTCTTTCGTTCAAAACGGTGGATTTTTGTGAAATCACGATAAAACTGCTGTTTTAAACTTGCAAAAACATATAAAAACGCTGTTTTGAACTATTCAAACTGATAAATTCATGTGTCTTTCGTGTGAAACGGCGATTTATGAGAAATGACGATAAAATTGCTGTTTTAAACTTGCAAAAACATAGAAAAACGCTGTTTTTAACTATTCAAACTGATAAATTCATGTTTCTTTCGTGTGAAACGGCGATTTATGAGAAATGACGATAAAATTGCTGTTTTAAACTTGCAAAAACATAGAAAAACGCTGTTTTTAACTATTCAAACTGATAAATTCAGGTTTCTTTCGTTCGAAACGTTGGATTTTGGTGAAATCACGATAAAACTGTTGTTTTAAACTTGCAAAAACATAGAAAAACTCTGCTTTGAACTATTCAAACTGATAAATTCATGTATCTTTCGTGTGAAACGGCGATTTATGAGAAATGACGATAAAATTGCTGTTTTAAACATGAAAAAACATAGAAAAACGCTGTTTTTAACTATTCAAACTGACAAATTCATGTTTTTTTCGTGTGAAACGGCGATTTATGAGAAATGACGATAAAATTGCTGTTTTAAACATGAAAAAACATAGAAAAACGCTGTTTTGAACTATTCAAACTGACAAATTCATGTTTCTTTCGTGTGAAACGGCGATTTATGAGAAATGACGATAAAATTGCTGTTTTAAACTTGCAAAAACATAGAAAAACGCTGTTTTTAACTATTCAAACTGACAAATTCATGTTTTTTTCGTGTGAAACGGCGATTTATGAGAAATGACGATAAAATTGCTGTTTTAAACATGAAAAAACATAGAAAAACGCTGTTTTAAACTATTCAAACTGACAAATTCATGTTTCTTTCGTGTGAAACGGCGATTTATGAGAAATAACGATAAAATTGCTGTTTTAAACTTGCAAAAACATAGAAAAACGCTGTTTTGAATTATTCAAACTGACAAATTCATGTTTCTTTCGTGTGAAACGGCGATTTATGAGAAATGACGATAAAATTGCTGTTTTAAACTTGCAAAAACATAGAAAAACGCTGTTTTTTACTATTCAAACTGATAAATTCATGTTTCTTTCGTGTGAAACGGCGATTTATGAGAAATGACGATAAAATTGCTGTTTTAAACTTTGAAAAACATAGAAAAACGCTGTTTTTAACTATTCAAACTGACAAATTCATGTTTCTTTCGTGTGAAACGGCGATTTATGAGAAATGACGATAAAATTGCTGTTTTAAACTTGCAAAAACATAGAAAAACGCTGTTTTGAACTATTCAAACTGACAAATTCATGTTTCTTTCGTGTGAAACGGCGATTTATGAGAAATGACGATAAAATTGCTGTTTTAAACTTACAAAAACATAGAAAAACGCTGTTTTTAACTATTCAAACTGACAAATTCATGTTTTTTTCGTGTGAAACGGCGATTTATGAGAAATGACGATAAAATTGCTGTTTTAAACATGAAAAAACATAGAAAAACGCTGTTTTAAACTATTCAAACTGACAAATTCATGTTTCTTTCGTGTGAAACGGCGATTTATGAGAAATGACGATAAAATTGCTGTTTTAAACTTGCAAAAACATAGAAAAACGCTGTTTTGAATTATTCAAACTGACAAATTCATGTTTCTTTCGTGTGAAACGGCGATTTATGAGAAATGACGATAAAATTGCTGTTTTAAACTTGCAAAAACATAGAAAAACGCTGTTTTTAACTATTCAAACTGATAAATTCATGTTTCTTTCGTGTGAAACGGCGATTTATGAGAAATGACGATAAAATTGCTGTTTTAAACTTTGAAAAACATAGAAAAACGCTGTTTTTAACTATTCAAACTGACAAATTCATGTTTCTTTCTTGTGAAACGGCGATTTATGAGAAATGACGATAAAATTGCTGTTTTAAACATGAAAAAACATAGAAAAACGCTGTTTTAAACTAATCAAACTGACAAATTCATGTTTCTTTCGTGTGAAACGGCGATTTATGAGAAATGACGATAAAATTGCTGTTTTAAACTTGCAAAAACATAGAAAAACGCTGTTTTTAACTATTCAAACTGACAAATTCATGTTTCTTTTGTGTGAAACGGCGATTTATGAGAAATGACGATAAAATTGCTGTTTTAAACTTGCAAAAACATAGAAGAACGCTGTTTTTAACTATTCAAACTGATAAATTCATGTTTCTTTCGTGTGAAACGGCGATTTATGAGAAATGACGATAAAATTGCTGTTTTAAACTTGCAAAAACATAGAAAAACGCTGTTTTTAACTATTCAAACTGACAAATTCATGTTTCTTTCGTGTGAAACGGCGATTTATGAGAAATGACGATAAAATTGCTGTTTTAAACATGAAAAAACATAGAAAAACGCTGTTTTAAACTAATCAAACTGACAAATTCATGTTTCTTTCGTGTGAAACGGCGATTTATGAGAAATGACGATAAAATTGCTGTTTTAAACTTGCAAAAACATAGAAAAACGCTGTTTTGAACTATTCAAACTGACAAATTCATGTTTCTTTCGTGTGAAACGGCGATTTATGAGAAATGACGATAAAATTGCTGTTTTAAACTTGCAAAAACATAGAAAAACGCTGTTTTTTACTATTCAAACTGATAAATTCATGTTTCTTTCGTGTGAAACGGCGATTTATGAGAAATGACGATAAAATTGCTGTTTTAAACTTGCAAAAACATAGAAAAACGCTGTTTTTAACTATTCAAACTGACAAATTCATGTTTCTTTCGTGTGAAACGGCGATTTATGAGAAATGACGATAAAATTGCTGTTTTAAACTTGCAAAAACATAGAAAAACGCTGTTTTCAACTATTCAAACTGACAAATTCATGTTTCTTTCGTGTGAAACGGCGATTTATGAGAAATGACGATAAAATTGCTGTTTTAAACATGAAAAAACATAGATAAACGCTGTTTTGAACTATTCAAACTGACAAATTCATGTTTCTTTCGTGTGAAACGGCGATTTATGAGAAATGACGATAAAATTGCTGTTTTAAACTTGCAAAAACCTAGAAAAACGCTGTTTTTAACTATTCAAACTGATAAATTCAGGTTTCTTTCGTTCAAAACGGTGGATTTTTGTGAAATCACGATAAAACTGCTGTTTTAAACTTGCAAAAACATATAAAAACGCTGTTTTGAACTATTCAAACTGATAAATTCATGTTTCTTTCGTGTGAAACGGCGATTTATGAGAAATGACGATAAAATTGCTGTTTTAAACTTGCAAAAACATAGAAAAACGCTGTTTTTAACTATTCAAACTGATAAATTCATGTTTCTTTCGTGTGAAACGGCGATTTATGAGAAATGACGATAAAATTGCTGTTTTAAACTTGCAAAAACATAGAAAAACGCTGTTTTTAACTATTCAAACTGATAAATTCAGGTTTCTTTCGTTCGAAACGTTGGATTTTTGTGAAATCACGATAAAACTGTTGTTTTAAACTTGCAAAAACATAGAAAAACTCTGCTTTGAACTATTCAAACTGATAAATTCATGTATCTTTCGTGTGAAACGGCGATTTATGAGAAATGACGATAAAATTGCTGTTTTAAACATGAAAAAACATAGAAAAACGCTGTTTTTAACTATTCAAACTGACAAATTCATGTTTTTTTCGTGTGAAACGGCGATTTATGAGAAATGACGATAAAATTGCTGTTTTAAACATGAAAAAACATAGAAAAACGCTGTTTTGAACTATTCAAACTGACAAATTCATGTTTCTTTCGTGTGAAACGGCGATTTATGAGAAATGACGATAAAATTGCTGTTTTAAACTTGCAAAAACATAGAAAAACGCTGTTTTTAACTATTCAAACTGACAAATTCATGTTTTTTTCGTGTGAAACGGCGATTTATGAGAAATGACGATAAAATTGCTGTTTTAAACATGAAAAAACATAGAAAAACGCTGTTTTAAACTATTCAAACTGACAAATTCATGTTTCTTTCGTGTGAAACGGCGATTTATGAGAAATGACGATAAAATTGCTGTTTTAAACTTGCAAAAACATAGAAAAACGCTGTTTTGAATTATTCAAACTGACAAATTCATGTTTCTTTCGTGTGAAACGGCGATTTATGAGAAATGACGATAAAATTGCTGTTTTAAACTTGCAAAAACATAGAAAAACGCTGTTTTTTACTATTCAAACTGATAAATTCATGTTTCTTTCGTGTGAAACGGCGATTTATGAGAAATGACGATAAAATTGCTGTTTTAAACTTTGAAAAACATAGAAAAACGCTGTTTTTAACTATTCAAACTGACAAATTCATGTTTCTTTCTTGTGAAACGGCGATTTATGAGAAATGACGATAAAATTGCTGTTTTAAACTTGCAAAAACATAGAAAAACTCTGTTTTTTACTATTCAAACTGATAAATTCATGTTTCTTTCGTGTGAAACGGCGATTTATGAGAAATGACGATAAAATTGCTGTTTTAAACTTGCAAAAACATAGAAAAACGCTGTTTTTAACTATTCAAACTGACAAATTCATGTTTCTTTTGTGTGAAACGGCGATTTATGAGAAATGACGATAAATTGCTGTTTTAAACTTGCAAAAACATAGAAAAACGCTGTTTTTAACTATTCAAACTGATAAATTCATGTTTCTTTCGTGTGAAACGGCGATTTATGAGAAATGACGATAAAATTGCTGTTTTAAACTTGCAAAAACATAGAAAAACGCTGTTTTTAACTATTCAAACTGACAAATTCATGTTTTTTTCGTGTGAAACGGCGATTTATGAGAAATGACGATAAAATTGCTGTTTTAAACATGAAAAAACATAGAAAAACGCTGTTTTAAACTAATCAAACTGACAAATTCATGTTTCTTTCGTGTGAAACGGCGATTTATGAGAAATGACGATAAAATTGCTGTTTTAAACTTGCAAAAACATAGAAAAACGCTGTTTTGAACTATTCAAACTGACAAATTCATGTTTCTTTCGTGTGAAACGGCGATTTATGAGAAATGACGATAAAATTGCTGTTTTAAACTTGCAAAAACATAGAAAAACGCTGTTTTTTACTATTCAAACTGATAAATTCATGTTTCTTTCGTGTGAAACGGCGATTTATGAGAAATGACGATAAAATTGCTGTTTTAAACTTGCAAAAACATAGAAAAACGCTGTTTTTAACTATTCAAACTGACAAATTCATGTTTCTTTCGTGTGAAACGGCGATTTATGAGAAATGACGATAAAATTGCTGTTTTAAACTTGCAAAAACATAGAAAAACGCTGTTTTCAACTATTCAAACTGACAAATTCATGTTTCTTTCGTGTGAAACGGCGATTTATGAGAAATGACGATAAAATTGCTGTTTTAAACATGAAAAAACATAGATAAACGCTGTTTTGAACTATTCAAACTGACAAATTCATGTTTCTTTCGTGTGAAACGGCGATTTATGAGAAATGACGATAAAATTGCTGTTTTAAACTTGCAAAAACCTAGAAAAACGCTGTTTTTAACTATTCAAACTGATAAATTCAGGTTTCTTTCGTTCAAAACGGTGGATTTTTGTGAAATCACGATAAAACTGCTGTTTTAAACTTGCAAAAACATATAAAAACGCTGTTTTGAACTATTCAAACTGATAAATTCATGTTTCTTTCGTGTGAAACGGCGATTTATGAGAAATGACGATAAAATTGCTGTTTTAAACTTGCAAAAACATAGAAAAACGCTGTTTTTAACTATTCAAACTGATAAATTCATGTTTCTTTCGTGTGAAACGGCGATTTATGAGAAATGACGATAAAATTGCTGTTTTAAACTTGCAAAAACATAGAAAAACGCTGTTTTTAACTATTCAAACTGATAAATTCAGGTTTCTTTCGTTCGAAACGTTGGATTTTTGTGAAATCACGATAAAACTGTTGTTTTAAACTTGCAAAAACATAGAAAAACTCTGCTTTGAACTATTCAAACTGATAAATTCATGTATCTTTCGTGTGAAACGGCGATTTATGAGAAATGACGATAAAATTGCTGTTTTAAACATGAAAAAACATAGAAAAACGCTGTTTTTAACTATTCAAACTGACAAATTCATGTTTTTTTCGTGTGAAACGGCGATTTATGAGAAATGACGATAAAATTGCTGTTTTAAACATGAAAAAACATAGAAAAACGCTGTTTTGAACTATTCAAACTGACAAATTCATGTTTCTTTCGTGTGAAACGGCGATTTATGAGAAATGACGATAAAATTGCTGTTTTAAACTTGCAAAAACATAGAAAAACGCTGTTTTTTACTATTCAAACTGATAAATTCATGTTTCTTTCGTGTGAAACGGCGATTTATGAGAAATGACGATAAAATTGCTGTTTTAAACTTGCAAAAACATAGAAAAACGCTGTTTTTAACTATTCAAACTGACAAATTCATGTTTCTTTCGTGTGAAACGGCGATTTATGAGAAATGACGATAAAATTGCTGTTTTAAACTTGCAAAAACATAGAAAAACGCTGTTTTCAACTATTCAAACTGACAAATTCATGTTTCTTTCGTGTGAAACGGCGATTTATGAGAAATGACGATAAAATTGCTGTTTTAAACATGAAAAAACATAGATAAACGCTGTTTTGAACTATTCAAACTGACAAATTCATGTTTCTTTCGTGTGAAACGGCGATTTATGAGAAATGACGATAAAATTGCTGTTTTAAACTTGCAAAAACATAGAAAAACGCTGTTTTGAACTATTCAAACTGACAAATTCATGTTTCTTTCGTGTGAAACGGCGATTTATGAGAAATGACGATAAAATTGCTGTTTTAAACTTGCAAAAACATAGAAAAACGCTGTTTTTAACTATTTAAACTGATAAATTCATGTTTGTTTCGTGTGAAACGGCGATTTATGAGAAATGACGATAAAATTGCTGTTTTAAACTTGCAAAAACATAGAAAAACGCTGTTTTTAACTATTCAAACTGATAAATTCAGGTATCTTTCGTTCAAAAAACGGTGGATTTTTGTGAAATCACGATAAAACTGCTGTTTTAAACTTGCAAAAACATATAAAAACGCTGTTTTGAACTATTCAAACTGATAAATTCATGTTTCTTTCGTGTGAAACGGCGATTTATGAGAAATGACGATAAAATTGCTGTTTTAAACTTGCAAAAACATAGAAAAACGCTGTTTTTAACTATTAAAACTGATAAATTCATGTTTCTTTCGTGTGAAACGGCGATTTATGAGAAATGACGGTAAAATTGCTGTTTTAAACTTGCAAAAACATAGAAAAACGCTGTTTTTAACTATTCAAACTGATAAATTCAGGTTTCTTTCGTTCGATACGGTGGATTTTTTTGAAATCACGATAAAACTGTTGTTTTAAACTTGCAAAAACATAGAAAAACTCTGTTTTGAACTATTCAAACTGATAAATTCATGTTTCTTTCGTGTGAAACGGCGATTTATGAGAAATGACGATAAAATTGCTGTTTTAAACATGAAAAAACATAGAAAAACGCTGTTTTTAACTATTCAAACTGACAAATTCATGTTTTTTTCGTGTGAAACGGCGATTTATGAGAAATGACGATAAAATTGCTGTTTTAAACATGAAAAAACATAGAAAAACGCTGTTTTGAACTATTCAAACTGACAAATTTATGTTTCTTTCGTGTGAAACGGCGATTTATGAGAAATGACGATAAAATTGCTGTTTTAAACTTGCAAAAACATAGAAAAACGCTGTTTTTAACTATTCAAACTGACAAATTCATGTTTTTTTCGTGTGAAACGGCGATTTATGAGAAATGACGATAAAATTGCTGTTTTAAACATGAAAAAACATAGAAAAACGCTGTTTTGAACTATTCAAACTGACAAATTCATGTTTCTTTCGTGTGAAACGGCGATTTATGAGAAATGACGATAAAATTGCTGTTTTAAACTTGCAAAAACATAGAAAAACGCTGTTTTGAACTATTCAAACTGACAAATTCATGTTTCTTTCGTGTGAAACGGCGATTTATGAGAAATGACGATAAAATTGCTGTTTTAAACTTGCAAAAACATAGAAAAACGCTGTTTTTTACTATTCAAACTGATAAATTCATGTTTCTTTCGTGTGAAACGGCGATTTATGAGAAATGACGATAAAATTGCTGTTTTAAACATGAAAAAACAGATAAACGCTGTTTTGAACTATTCAAACTGACAAATTCATGTTTCTTTCGTGTGAAACGGCGATTTATGAGAAATGACGCTAAAATTGCTGTTTTAAACTTGCAAAAACATAGAAAAACGCTGTTTTGAACTATTCAAACTGACAAATTCATGTTTCTTTCGTGTGAAACGGCGATTTATGAGAAATGACGATAAAAATGCTGTTTTAAACTTGCAAAAACATAGAAAAACGCTGTTTTTAACTATTCAAACTGATAAATTCATGTTTCTTTCGTGTGAAACGGCGATTTATGAGAAATGACGATAAAATTGCTGTTTTAAACTTGCAAAAACCTAGAAAAACGCTGTTTTTAACTATTCAAACTGATAAATTCAGGTTTCTTTCGTTCAAAACGGTGGATTTTTGTGAAATCACGATAAAACTGCTGTTTTAAACTTGCAAAAACATATAAAAACGCTGTTTTGAACTATTCAAACTGATAAATTCATGTTTCTTTCGTGTGAAACGGCGATTTATGAAAGAAATGACGATAAAATTGCTGTTTTAAACTTGCAAAAACATAGAAAAACGCTGTTTTTAACTATTCAAACTGATAAATTCATGTTTCTTTCGTGTGAAACGGCGATTTATGAGAAATGACGATAAAATTGCTGTTTTAAACTTGCAAAAACATAGAAAAACGCTGTTTTTAACTTTTCAAACTGATAAATTCAGGTTTCTTTCGTTCGAAACGGTGGATTTTTGTGAAATCACGATAAAACTGCTGTTTTAAACTTGCAAAAACATATAAAAACGCTGTTTTGAACTATTCAAACTGATAAATTCATGTTTCTTTCGTGTGAAACGGCGATTTATGAGAAATGACGATAAAATTGCTGTTTTAAACATGAAAAAACATAGAAAAACGCAGTTTTTAACTATTCAAACTGACAAATTCATGTTTTTTTCGTGTGAAACGGCAATTTATGAGAAATAACGAAAAAATTGCTGTTTTAAATATGAAAAAACATTGAAAAACGCTGTTTTGAACTATTCAAACTGACAAATACATGTTTCTTTCGTGTGAAACGGCGATTTATGAGAAATGACGATAAAATTGCTGTTTTAAACTTGCAAAAACATAGAAAAACGCTGTTTTGAACTATTCAAACTGACAAATTCATGTTTCTTTCGTGTGAAACGGCGATTTATGAGAAATGACGATAAAATTGCTGTTTTAAACTTGCAAAAACATAGAAAAACGCTGTTTTTTACTATTCAAACTGATAAATTCATGTTTCTTTCGTGTGAAACGGCGATTTATGAGAAATGACGCTAAAATTGCTGTTTTAAACTTGCAAAAACATAGAAAAACGCTGTTTTGAACTATTCAAACTGACAAATTCATGTTTCTTTCGTGTGAAACGGCGATTTATGAGAAATGACGATAAAATTGCTGTTTTAAACTTGCAAAAACATAGAAAAACGCTGTTTTTAACTATTCAAACTGATAAATTCATGTTTCTTTCGTGTGAAACGGCGATTTATGAGAAATGACGATAAAATTGCTGTTTTAAACTTGCAAAAACATAGAAAAACGCTGTTTTTAACTATTCAAACTGATAAATTCAGGTTTCTTTCGTTCAAAACGGTGGATTTTTGTGAAATCACGATAAAACTGCTGTTTTAAACTTGCAAAAACATATAAAAAAGCTGTTTTGAACTATTCAAACTGATAAATTCATGTTTCTTTCGTGTGAAACGGCGATTTATGAGAAATGACGATAAAATTGCTGTTTTAAACATGAAAAAACATAGAAAAACGCTGTTTTTAACTATTCAAACTGACAAATTCATGTTTTTTTCGTGTGAAACGGCGATTTATGAGAAATGACGATAAAATTGCTGTTTTAAACATGAAAAAACATAGAAAAACGCTGTTTTGAACTATTCAAACTGACAAATTCATGTTTCTTTCGTGTGAAACGGCGATTTATGAGAAATGACGATAAAATTGCTGTTTTAAACTTGCAAAAACATAGAAAAACGCTGTTTTGAACTATTCAAACTGACAAATTCATGTTTCTTTCGTGTGAAACGGCGATTTATGAGAAATGACGATAAAATTGCTGTTTTAAACTTGCAAAAACATAGAAAAACGCTGTTTTTAACTTTTCAAACTGATAAATTCAGGTTTCTTTCGTTCGAAACGGTGGATTTTTGTGAAATCACGATAAAACTGCTGTTTTAAACTTGCAAAAACATATAAAAACGCTGTTTTGAACTATTCAAACTGATAAATTCATGTTTCTTTCGTGTGAAACGGCGATTTATGAGAAATGACGATAAAATTGCTGTTTTAAACTTGAAAAAACATAGAAAAACGCTGTTTTTAACTATTCAAACTGACAAATTCATGTTTTTTTCGTGTGAAACGGCGATTTATGAGAAATGACGATAAAATTGCTGTTTTAAACATGAAAAAACATAGAAAAACGCTGTTTTGTACTATTCAAACTGACAAATTCATGTTTCTTTCGTGTGAAACGGCGATTTATGAGAAATGACGATAAAATTGCTGTTTTAAACTTGCAAAAACATAGAAAAACGCTGTTTTTTACTATTCAAACTGATAAATTCATGTTTCTTTCGTGTGAAACGGCGATTTATGAGAAATGACGATAAAATTGCTGTTTTAAACTTGCAAAAACATAGAAAAACGCTGTTTTTAACTATTCAAACTGACAAATTCATGTTTCTTTCGTGTGAAACGGCGATTTATGAGAAATGACGATAAAATTGCTGTTTTAAACTTGCAAAAACATAGAAAAACGCTGTTTTCAACTATTCAAACTGACAAATTCATGTTTCTTTCGTGTGAAACGGCGATTTATGAGAAATGACGATAAAATTGCTGTTTTAAACATGAAAAAACATAGATAAACGCTGTTTTGAACTATTCAAACTGACAAATTCATGTTTCTTTCGTGTGAAACGGCGATTTATGAGAAATGACGATAAAATTGCTGTTTTAAACTTGCAAAAACATAGAAAAACGCTGGTTTGAACTATTCAAACTGACAAATTCATGTTTCTTTCGTGTGAAACGGCGATTTATGAGAAATGACGATAAAATTGCTGTTTTAAACTTGCAAAAACATAGAAAAACGCTGTTTTTAACTATTTAAACTGATAAATTCATGTTTGTTTCGTGTGAAACGGCGATTTATGAGAAATGACGATAAAATTGCTGTTTTAAACTTGCAAAAACATAGAAAAAACGCTGTTTTTAACTATTCAAACTGATAAATTCAGGTATCTTTCGTTCAAAAAACGGTGGATTTTTGTGAAATCACGATAAAACTGCTGTTTTAAACTTGCAAAAACATATAAAAACGCTGTTTT
>CAWWDY010001994.1:0-43845 GCA_963942605.1 Poecilus cupreus
AATATGACAGTTTAAATACTTGAAAACAGCATTTTGGATGTTTTTGCAAGCTGAAAACAGCTATTTTATCTTGATTTTGCAAACATAAGCCATTACACACGACATATACATGAATATGACAGTTTGTATACTTAAAAACCGTGTTTATTATGCTTTTGCATGCTTAAAAACTGCAATTTTATCTTGATTTCACCAACATTAGCCATTATACACGACAGAAACATGAATATGACAGTTTAAATACATGAAAACAGCATTTTGTATGTTTTTGCAAGCTGAAAATAGCTATTTTATCTTGATTTTGCAAAAATAAGCCATTACACACGACATATACATGAATATGACAGATTGTATACTTAAAAACGGTGTTTTGTATGCTTTTGCATGCTTAAAACAGCAATTTTATCTTGATTTCACCAACATTAGCCATTATACACGACAGAAACATGAATATGACAGTTTAAATACTTGAAAGCAGCATTTTGTATGTTTTTGCAAGCTGAAAACAGCTATTTTATCTTGAGTTTGCAAACATAAGCCATTACACACGACATATACATGAATATGACTATTTGTATACTTAAAAACGGTGTTTTGTATGCTTTTGCATGCTTAAAACTGCAATTTTATCTTGATTTCACCAACATTAGCCATTATACACGACAGAACCATGAATATGACAGTTTTTATACTTGAAAACAGCATTTTGGATGTTTTTGCAAGCTGAAAACAGCTATTTTATCTTTATTTTGCAAACATAAGCCATAACACACGACATATACATGAATATGACAGTTTGTATACTTAAAAACCGTGTTTTTTACGCTTTTGCATGCTTAAAACTGCAATTTTATCTTGATTTCACCAACATTAGCCATTATACACGACAGAAACATGAATATGACAGTTTAAATACATGAAAACAGCATTTTGTATGTTTTTGCAAGCTGAAAACAACTATTTTATCTTGATTTTGCAAACATAAGCCATTACACACGACTAATACATAAATATGACAGTTTGTATACTTAAAAACGGTGTTTTGTATGCTTTTGCATGCTTAAAACAGCAATTTTATCTTGATTTCACCAACATTAGCCATTATACACGAAAGAAACATGAATATGACAGTTTAAATACATGAAAACAGCATTTTGTATGTTTTTGCCAGCTGAAAATAGCTATTTTATCTTGATTTTGCAAAAATAAGCCATTACACACGACATATACATGAATATAACAGATTGTATACTTAAAATGGTGTTTTGTATGCTTTTGCATGCTTATAACAGCAATTTTATCTTGATTTCACCAACATTAGCCATTATACACGACAGAAACATGAATATGACCGTTTAAATACTTGAAAACTGCATTTTGTATGTTTTTGCAAGCTAAAAACAGCTATTTTATATTGATTTTGCAAACATAAGCCATTACACACGACATATACATGAATATGACAGTTTGTATACTTAAAAACGGTGTTTTGTATGCTTTTGCATGCTTAAAACAGCAATTTTATCTTGCTTTCACCAACATTATCCATTATACACGACAGAAACATGAATATGACAGTTTAAATACATGAAAACAGCATTTTGTATGTTTTTGCAAGCTGAAAACAGCTATTTCATCTTGATTTTGCAAACATAAACCATTACACACGACATATACATGAATATGACAGTTTGTATACTTAAAAAACGGTGTTTTGTATGCTTTTGCAAGCTTAAAACAGCAATATAATCTTGATTTCACCAACATTAGCCATTATACACGACAGAAACATGAATATGACAGTTTAAATACTTGAAAACAGCATTTTGTATGTTTTAGCAAGCTGAAAACAGCTATTTTATCTTGATTTTGCAAACGTAAACCATTACACACGACATATACATGAATATGACAGTTTGTATACTTAAAAACGGTGTTTTGTATGCTTTTGCATGCTTAAAACACCAATTTTATCATGATTTCACCAACATTAGCCATTATACACGACAGAAACATGAATATGACCGTTTAAATACTTGAAAACTGCATTTTGTATGTTTTGCAAGCTGAAAAAAGCTATTTTATCTTGAGTTTGCAAACATAACCCATTACACACGACATATACATGAATATGACAGTTTGTATACTTAAAAACGGTGTTTTGTATGCTTTTGCATGCTTAAAACAGCAATTTTATCTTGATTTCACCAACATTAGCCATTATACACGACAGAAACATGAATATGACAGTTTAAATACTTGAAAACTGCATTTCGTATGTTTTTGCAAGCTGAAAACAGCTATTTTATCTTGATTTTGCAAACATAAGCCATTATACACGACATATACATGAATATGACAGTTTGTATACTTAAAAACTGTGTATTTTATGCTTTTGCATGCTTAAAACAGCAATTTTATCTTGATTTCACAAGCATTAGCCATTATACACGACAGAAACATGAATATGACCATTTAAATACTTGAAAACAGAATTTTGTATGTTTTTGCAAGCTGAAAACAGCTATTTTATCTTGATTTTGCAAACATAAGCCATTACACACGACATATACATGAATATGACAGTTTGTATACTTAAAAACGGTGTTTTGTATGCTTTTGCAAGCTTAAAACAGCAATTTTATCTTGATTTCACCAACATTAGCCATTATACACGACAGAAACATGAATATGAAAGTTTAACTACTTGAAAACAGCATTTTGTATGTTTTTGCAAGCTGAAAACAGCTATTTTATCTTGATTTTGCAAACATAAACCATTACACACGACATATACATGAATATGACAGTTTGTATACTTAAAAACGGTGTTTTGTATGCTTTTGCATGCTTAAAACACCAATTTTATCTTGATTTCACCAACATTAGCCATTATACACGACAGAAACATGAATATGACAGTTTAAATATTTGAAAACAGCATTCTGTATGTTTTGCAAGCTGAAAATAGCTATTTTATTTTGAGTTTGCAAACATAACCCATTACACACGACATATACATGAATATGACAGTTTGTATACTTAAAAACGGTGTTTTGTTTGCTTTTGCATGCTTAAAACTGCAATTTTATCTTGATTTCACCAACATTAGCCATTATACACGACAGAATCATGAATATGACCGTTTAAATACTTTAAAACAGCATTTTGTATGTTTTTGCAAGCTGAAAACAGCTATTTTATCTTTATTTTGCAAACGTAAGCCATTACACACGACATATACATGAATATGACAGTTTGTATACTTAAAAACGGTGTTTAGTATGCTTTTGCATGCTTAAAACAGCAATTTTATCTTGATTTCACCAACATTTGCCATTATACACGACAGAAACATGAATATGACAGTTTAGATACTTGAAAACAGCATTTTGTATGTTTTTGCAAGCTGAAAACAGCTATTTTTTCTTGATTTTGAAAACATAAGCCATTACACACGACATATACATGAATATGACAGTTTGTATACTTAAAAACCGTGTTTTTTATGCTTTTGCATGCTTAAAACTGCATTTTTATCTTGATTACACCAACATTAGCCATTATACACGACAAAAACATGAATATGACAGTTTAAATACATGAAAACAGCATTTTGTATGTTTTTGCATGCTGAAAACAGCTATTTTATCTTGATTTTGCAAACATAAGCCATTACACACGACATATACATGAATATGACAGTTCGTATACTTAAAAACGGTGTTTTGTGTGCTTTTGCATGCTTAAAACAGCAATTTTATCTTGATTTCACCAACATTTGCCATTATACATGACAGAAACATGAATATGACCGTTTAAATACTTGAAAACTGCATTTTGTATGTTTTTGCAAGCTGAAAACAGCTATTTTATCTTGATTTTGCAAACATAAGCTATTACACACGACATATACATGAATATGACAGTTTGTATACTTAAAAAAGTTGTTTAGTATGCTTTTGCATGCTTAAAACAGCAATTTTATCTTGATTTCACAAACATTAGCCATTATACACGACAGAAACATGAACATGACAGTTTAAATACATGAAAACAGCATTTTGTATGTTTTTGCATGCTGAAAACAGATATTTTATCTTGATTTTGTAAACATAAGCCATTACACACGACATATACATGAATATGACAGTTTGTATACTTTAAAACGGTGTTTTGTATGCTTTTGCATGCTTAAAACAGCATTTTTATTTTGATTTCACCAACATTAGCCATTATACACGACAGAAACATGAATATGACAGTTTAGATACTTGAAACCAGCATTTTGTATGTTTTTGCAAGCTGAAAATAGCTATTTTATCTTGAGTTTGCAAAAATAAGCCATTACACACGACATATACATGAATATGACAGTTTGTATACTTTAAAACGGTGTTTTGTATGCTTTTGCATGCCTAAAACAGCAATTTTATCTTGATTTCAGCAACATTAGCTATTATACACGACAGAAACATGAATATGACAGTTTAAATACTTGAAAACAGCATTTTGTATGTTTTTGCAAGCTGATAACAGCTATTTTATCTTGATTTTGCAAACATAAACCATTACAAACGACATATACATGAATATGACAGTTTGTTTACTAAAAACGGTGTTTTGTATGCTTTTGCATGCCTAAAACAGCAATTTTATCTTGATTTCACCAACATTAGCCATTATACACGACAGAAACATGAATATGACAGTTTAGATACTTGAAACCAGCATTTTGTATGTTTTTGCAAACTGAAAACGGCTATTTAATCTTGATTTTGCAAACATAAGCCATTACACACGACATATACATGAATATGACAGTTTATATACTTAAAAACGGTCTTTTGTATGCTTTTGCATGCTTAAAACAGCAATTTTATCTTGATTTTACCAACATTAGCCATTATACATGACAGATACATGAATATGATAGTTTAAATACTTGAAAACAGCATTTTGTATGTTTTTGCAAGCTGAAAGCAGCTACTTTATCTTGATTTTGCAAACATAAGCCATTACACACGACATATACATGAATATGACAGTTTGTATACTTAAAAACGGTGTTTTGTATGCTTTTGCATGCTTAAAACTGCAATTTTATCTTGATTTCACCAACATTAGCCATTATACACGACAGAAACATGAATATGACAGTTTAAATACTTGAAAACAGCATTTTGTATGTTTTTGCAAGCTGAAAACAGCTATTTTATCTTGATTTTGCAAACATAAGCCATTACACACGACATATACATGAATATGACAGTTTGTATACTTAAAAACGGTGTTTTGTATGCTTTTGCATGCTTAAAACAGCAATTTTATCTTGATTTCACCAACATTAGCCATTATACACGACAGAAACATAAATATGACAGTTTAAATACTTGAAAACAGCATTTTGTATGTTTTTGCAAGCTGAAAACAGCTATTTTATCTTTAATTGCAAACATAAGCCATTATACACGACATATACATGAATATGACAGTTTGTATACTTAAAAACTGTGTATTGTATGCTTTTGCATGCTTAAAACAGCAATTTTATCTTGATTTCACCAACATTAGCCATTATACACGACAGAAACATGAATATGACCATTTAAATACTTGAAAACAGAATTTTGTATGTTTTTGCAAGCTGAAAACAGCTATTTTATCTTGATTTTGCAAACATAAGCCATTACACACGACATATACATGAATATGACAGTTTGTATACTTAAAAACGGTGTTTTGTATGCTTTTGCAAGCTTAAAACAGCAATTTTATCTTGATTTCACCAACATTAGCCATTATACACGACAGAAACATGAATATGACAGTTTAACTACTTGAAAACAGTATTTTATCTTGATTTTGCAAACATAAACCATTACACACGACATATACATGAATATGACAGTTTGTATACTTAAAAACGGTGTTTTGTATGCTTTTGCATGCTTGAAACACCAATTTTATCTTGATTTCACCAACATTAGCCATTATACACGACAGAAACATGAATATGACCGTTTAAATACTTGAAAACTGCATTTTGTATGTTTTTGCAAGCTGAAAACAGCTATTTTATCTTGATTTTGCAAACATAAGCTATTACACACGACATATACATGAATATGACAGTTTAAATATTTGAAAACAGCATTCTGTATGTTTTGCAAGCTGAAAATAGCTATTTTATTTTGAGTTTGCAAACATAACCCATTACACACGACATATACATGAATATGACAGTTTGTATACTGAAAAACGGTGTTTTGTTTGCTTTTGCAAGCTTAAAACAGCAATTTTATCTTGATTTCACCAACATTAGCCATTATACACGACAGAAACATGAATATGACAGTTTACCTACTTGAAAACAGTATTTTATCTTGATTTTGCAAACAAACCATTACACACGACATATACATGAATATGACAGTTTGTATACTTAAAAACGGTGTATGTATGCTTTTGCATGCTTGAAACACCAATTTTATCTTGATTTCACCAACATTAGCCATTATACACGACAGAAACATGAATATGACCGTTTAAATACTTGAAAACTGCATTTTGTATGTTTTTGCAAGCTGAAAACAGCTATTTTATCTTGATTTTGCAAACATAAGCTATTACACACGACATATACATGAATATGACAATTTAAATATTTGAAAACAGCATTCTGTATGTTTTGCAAGCTGAAAATAGCTATTTTATTTTGAGTTTGCAAACATAACCCATTACACACGACATATACATGAATATGACAGTTTGTATACTGAAAAACGGTGTTTTGTTTGCTTTTGCATGCTTAAAACTGCAATTTTATCTTGATTTCACCAACATTAGCCATTATACACGACAGAAACATGAATATGACAGTTGAGATACTTGAAAACAGCATTTTGTATGTTTTTGCAAGCTAAAAACAGCTATTTTATCTTGATTTTGCAAACATAAGCCATTACACACGACATATACATGAATATGACAGTTTGTATACTTAAAAACTGTGTATTGTATGCTTTTGCATGCTTAAAACAGCAATTTTATCTTGATTTCACCAACATTAGCCATTATACACGACAGAAACATGAATATGACCATTTAAATACTTGAAAACAGAATTTTGTATGTTTTTGCAAGCTGAAAACAGCTATTTTATCTTGATTTTGCAAACATAAGCCATTACACACGACATATACATGAATATGACAGTTTGTATACTTAAAAACGGTGTTTTGTATGCTTTTGCAAGCTTAAAACAGCAATTTTATCTTGATTTCACCAACATTAGCCATTATACACGACAGAAACATGAATATGACAGTTTAAATATTTGAAAACAGCATTTTGTATGTTTTTGCAAGCTGAAAACAGCTATTTTATCTTGATTTTGCAAACATAAACCATTACACACGACATATACATGAATATGACAGTTTGTATACTTAAAAACGGTGTTTTGTATGCTTTTGCATGCTTAAAACAGCAATTTTATCTTGATTTCACAAACATTAGCCATTATACATGACAGAAACATGAATATGACAGTTTAAATACATGAAAACAGCATTTTGTATGTTTTTGCATGCTGAAAACAGCTATTTTATATTGATTTTGTAAACATAAGCCATTACACACGACATATACATGAATATGACAGTTTGTATTCTTAAAAACGGTGTTTTGTTTGCTTTTGCATGCTTAAAACTGCAATTTTATCTTGATTTTACCAACATTAGCCATTATACACGACAGAAACATGAATATGACCGTTTAAATACTTGAAAACAGCATTTTGTATGTTTTTGCAAGCTGAAAACAGCTATTTTATCTTTATTTTGCAAACTTAAGCCATTACACACGACATATACATGAATATGACAGTTTGTATACTTAAAAACGGTGTTTAGTATGCTTTTGCATGCTTAAAACAGCAATTTTATCTTGATTTCACAAACATTAGCCATTATACATGACAGAAACATGAATATGACAGTTTAAATACATGAAAACAGCATTTTGTATGTTTTTGCATGCTGAAAACAGCTATTTTATATTGATTTTGTAAACATAAGCCATTACACACGACATATACATGAATATGACAGTTTGTATACTTTAAAACGGTGTTTTGTATGATTTTGCATGCTTAAAACAGCAATTTTATCTTGATTTCACCAACATTAGCCATTATACACGACAGAAACATGAATATGACAGTTTATATACATGAAAACAGTATTTTGTATGTTTTTGCAAGCTGAAAATAGCTATTTTATCTTGAGTTTGCAAAAATAAGCCATTACACACGACATATACATGAATATGACAGTTTGTATACTTTAAAACGGTGTATTGTATGCTTTTGCATGCTTAAAACAGCAATTTTATCTTGATTTCACCAACATTAGCCATTATACACGACAGAAACATGAATATGACAGTTTATATACTTGAAAGTAGCATTTTGTATGTTTTTGCAAGCTGAAAACAGCTATTTTATCTTGATTTTGCAAACATAAGCCATTACACACGACATATACATGAATATGACAGTTTGTATACTTAAAAACGGTGTTTTGTATGCTTTTGCAAGCTTAAAACAGCAATTTTATCTTGATTTCACCAACATTAGCCATTATACACGACAGAAACATGAATATGACAGTTTAACTACTTGAAAACAGCATTTTGTATGTTTTTGCAAGCTGAAAACAGCTATTTTATCTTGATTTTGCAAACATAAACCATTACACACGACATATACATGAATATGACAGTTTGTATACTTAAAAACGGTGTTTTGTATGCTTTTGCATGCTTAAAACACCAATTTTATCTTGATTTCACCAACATTAGCCATTATACACGACAGAAACATGAATATGACCGTTTAAATACTTGAAAACTGCACTTTGTATGTTTTTGCAAGCTGAAAACAGCTATTTTATCTTGATTTTGCAAACATAAGCTATTACACACGACATATACATGAATATGACAGTTTGTATACTTAAAAACGGTGTTTTGTATGCTTTTGCATGTTTAAAACAGCAATTTTATCTTGATTTCACCAACATTAGCCATTATACACGACAGAAACATGAATATGACAGTTTAAATATTTGAAAACAGCATTCTGTATGTTTTGCAAGCTGAAAATAGCTATTTTATTTTGAGTTTGCAAACATAACCCATTACACACGACATATACATGAATATGACAGTTTGTATACTTAAAAACGGTGTTTTGTTTGCTTTTGCATGCTTAAAACTGCAATTTTATCTTGATTTCACCAACATTAGCCATTATACACGACAGAAACATGAATATGACAGTTGAGATACTTGAAAACAGCATTTTGTATGTTTTTGCAAGCTAAAAACAGCTATTTTATCTTGATTTTGCAAACATAAGCCATTACACACGACATATACATGAATATGACAGTTTGTATACTTAAAAACTGTGTATTGTATGCTTTTGCATGCTTAAAACAGCAATTTTATCTTGATTTCACCAACATTAGCCATTATACACGACAGAAACATGAATATGACCATTTAAATACTTGAAAACAGAATTTTGTATGTTTTTGCAAGCTGATAACAGCTATTTTATCTTGATTTTGCAAACATAAGCCATTACACACGACATATACATGAATATGACAGTTTGTATACTTAAAAACGGTGTTTTGTATGCTTTTGCAAGCTTAAAACAGCAATTTTATCTTGATTTCACCAACATTAGCCATTATACACGACAGAAACATGAATATGACAATTTAAATACTTGAAAACAGCATTTTGTATGTTTTTGCAAGCTGAAAACAGCTATTTTATTTTGATTTTGCAAACATAAGCTATTACACACGACATATACATGAATATGACAGTTTGTATACTTAAAAACGGTGTTTTGTATGCTTTTGCATGCTTAAAACACCAATTTTATCTTGATTTCACCAACATTAGCAATTATACACGACAGAAACATGAATATGACCGTTTAAATACTTGAAAACTGCATTTTGTATGTTTTGCAAGCTGAAAATAGCTATTTTATCTTGAGTTTGCAAACATAACCCATTACACACGACATATACATGAATATGACAGTTTGTATACTTAAAAACGGTGTTTTGTTTGCTTTTGCATGCTTAAAACTGCAATTTTATCTTGATTTCACCAACATTAGCTATTATACACGACAGAAACATGAATATGACCGTTTAAATACTTGAAAACAGCATTTTGTATGTTTTTGCAAGCTGAAAACAGCTATTTTATCTTTATTTTGCAAACGTAAGCCATTACACACGACATATACATGAATATGACAGTTTGTATAATTAAAAACGGTGTTTAGTATGCTTTTGCATGCTTAAAACAGCAATTTTATCTTGATTTCACAAACATTAGCCATTATACATGACAGAAACATGAATATGACAGTTTAAATACATGAAAACAGCATTTTGTATGTTTTTGCATGCTGAAAACAGCTATTTTATATTGATTTTGTAAACATAAGCCATTACACACGACATATACATGAATATGACAGTTTGTATTCTTTAAAACGGTGTTTTGTATGCTTTTGCATGCTTAAAACAGCAATTTTATCTTGATTTCACCAACATTAAACATTATACACGACAGAAACATGAATATGACAGTTTAAATACATGAAAACAGTATTTTGTATGTTTTTGCAAGCTGAAAATAGCTATTCTATCTTGAGCTTGCAAAAATAAGCCATTACACACGACATATACATGAATATGACAGTTTGTATACTTTAAAACGGTGTATTGTATGCTTTTGCATGCTTAAAACAGCAATTTTATCTTGATTTCACCAACATTAGCCATTATACACGACAGAAACATGAATATGACAGTTTATATACTTGAAAGCAGCATTTTGTATGTTTTTGCAAGCTGAAAACAGCTATTTTATCTTGATTTTGCAAACATAAGCCATTACACACAACATATACATGAATATGACAGTTTGTATACTTGAAAACCGTGTTTTGTATGCTTTTGCATGCCTAAAACAGCAATTTTATCTTGATTTCACCAACATTAGCTATTATACACGACAGAAACATGAATATGACAGTTTAAATACTTGAAAACAGCATTTTGTATGTTTTTGCAAGCTGATAACAGCTATTTTATCTTTATTTTGCAAACATAAACCATTACAAACGACATATACATGAATATGACAGTTTGTTTACTAAAAACGGTGTTTTGTATGCTTTTGCATGCCTAAAACAGCAATTTTATCTTGATTTCACCAACATTAGCCATTATACACGACAGAAACATGAATATGACAGTTTAGATACTTGAAACCAGCATTTTGTATGTTTTTGCAAACTGAAAACAGCTATTTAATCTTGATTTTGCAAACATAAGCCATTACACACGACATATACATGAATATGACAGTTTATATACTTAAAAACGGTCTTTTGTATGCTTTTGCATGCTCAACAGCAATTTTATCTTGATTTTACCAACATTAGCCATTATACATGACAGATACATGAATATGACAGTTTAAATACTTGAAAACAGCATTTTGTATGTTTTTGCAAGCTGAAAGCAGCTACTTTATCTTGATTTTGCAAACATAAGCCATTACACACGACATATACATGAATATGACAGTTTGTATACTTAAAAACGGTGTTTTGTATGCTTTTGCAAGCTTAAAACAGCAATTTTATCTTGATTTCACCAACATTAGCCATTATACACGACAGAAACATGAATATGACAGTTTAAATACTTGAAAACAGCATTTTGTATGTTTTTGCAAGCTGAAAACAGCTATTTTATCTTGATTTTGCAAACATAGCACAGCAAATAAGAAACCCACCGTCTGGCTTCGTTATGTTGATGATATTTTTGCTATTTGGCCTCATGGACGAGATGAATTAAACATTTTTCTTAATCATCTGAATACGCAACACGAGAACATTAATTTTACTATTGAAGTAGAAGAAAATAATTGTCTTCCATTTCTTGATGTACTTTTGGAAAAACAAGATGATGGTAAACTTATCTCTTCAGTTTATAGGAAGCCAACACATACTAATCAATATCTTCATGAGACCTCTAACCACCACCCTGCCCAAAAAGCGTGTACGATTAAAACATTATACAAGAGAGCTTCCGCTTTATGTCATCCTAGTAAGCTTCAAGAAGAAATTGATTTTTTGGATGATGTTTTCTTAAAAAATGGATACAGCAAAGCGCAGATAAAAAGAGCACTGAAAGTGAAACATAAACCTGTACAAGTTCCCCAGGTTGTTAATGAGAAGAAATTATTTGCCACTTTACCTTACATGGCTAATGTTACCGACAAAATTGGCAGGATTCTTAATAAATTTGACATTAAAACGTCATTTAAGTCAAATTTAAAAATCCGTGATCTTCTGGGCAATTTTAAAGATATGGTGCCTCTAAATTGTTCTGGCATTTATGAGATTCCATGCCAGTGTGGTAAAGTTTATATTGGCCAAACTGGCAGAACTGTTGCTACAAGATTGAAAGAACATGAAAGACATATGAGATTAAATCAACCAGATAAATCTGCAGTCGCTGAGCATGCCATTCAAGAACTACATGGTATTGATTTTGAAAAAACAAGGATTATAGTAAGAGAAAATAACTGGTTGAGAAGACTTATTAGAGAAGCTATTGAAATCAAGAGATCTTCAAATAATCTGAACTTGAATACAGGCTTTGAGATCAATAAGTCATGGTTAACTGTTATTCTTCGTTAATTTTCTGTTTATAAATTTGTTTACTTTGATCCATGTTACCCTGATTTATTTTGTCAACTTGTATCCTTGACTACATATTTATTTGTTTACAATTATATTTCACCTGAAGAAGGCAGCACTTTGCTGCCGAAACGTTGTGTTAATAAAATTTATACAGAACTTAAACCCAGTTATTGTTATTTACTTATACCATGAGTTCTGAAAGCTTTTTTCAATATTTAAAACGCTTCTATGGGGAAGAAATTTATAAGAAAGTCAATGAATATGAAAAAGTCAAGTTGAAGAAAACATCCCGATTGTGTGATTTAACTTTTTTGAAAAGATGCAGAGATAATGATATAATTCCTAGCTGCGCTCGTGTTAATAGTTACATAAAAACTGAACAAGCAAGAAGAATTTTAAATCGAGCTAGTTCTAATTTGCTCCGTGAAAGAATCCAATTTACAAGAAGAGAGATTGCTCGCTTAGACAAGGAATGTTTGTTTCTACACTTATATTTGTCATCTAAGTTGGTTCAAGAGAATTGGTCTACATTGGATAATATTGTATCACTACGTTTAACAGAACATCAACAAAAGTTAAGTTCCTCACAAAAATCTAAATTTGATAATTTACGTAGTAAACAGAAAACTCACACACAGAACCATACACTTTCTAAAAACAAACTAGTCATTAATTTAAGTTCTCATTCTTTGTCAGATACTGCTTGTTCTGTTTTATGTAAAGGTTTTGGTTTTGGAATAACTCCCAGCCGGATACCTACTGAAGAAATTATTACGAGTGTTGAAGCTGCCATTCAGACGCTACCTGCAGAAAAGTCCCAAGAGATTCGTCATGAAACTGCACGTATACTAAAGAGAGCTACGTCAGTGAAACCCAATATGACAAAAAAAGAATTTTTAAGTTTGAAAGAAATAAAGAACAATAAGAATATTGTTGTCTTACCAGCAGACAAGGGCAAAGCTACAGTAATTTTGAACAAAGAAGATTATATTAATAAAGCCAACGCTTTGTTAGATGACCCTGCTTATGTCAAAGTCAAGAGTAACCCGCTAGGTTCTTCTAAATATCAAACGACTAAACTATTGAAGGAATCGTCGTTACCTCAAGAAGTTTTGAAGAAAATTATTCCCCAAGATCCTGTCATTTCAAGGTTTTATGGTCTTCCAAAAATTCATAAGAAAGACGTCCCGTTAAGACCTATTGTTAATTCTATTGGTTCTACAACTTACGAATTGGCAAGATATCTGGACAGATTATTGAAACCTTTAATTGGTCATTCGTCTTCGTACGTCAAAGACTCTAGACATTTTGTAGAATTGATTGGTGACATAATTTTGACAAGTAATGATTTACTTCTCAGTTTTGACGTTTCATCTTTATTTACGAAAGTTCCTATTCTTGAAACGTTAAAATTATTAGAAGATCATTTTACTGCTGACATAATCAAACTGTTTAAACACTGTTTGACATCCTGTTATTTCCTTTTCAACGGTAATTATTACAAACAAGTTGATGGTGTTGCCATGGGCTCTCCGATATCTCCTTCTATTGCTAATTTCTACATGGAGAAATTTGAAGAAAAAGCACTTAGCACAGCAAATAAGAAACCCACCGTCTGGCTTCGTTATGTTGATGATATTTTTGCTATTTGGCCTCATGGACGAGATGAATTAAACATTTTTCTTAATCATCTGAATACGCAACACGAGAACATTAATTTTACTATTGAAGTAGAAGAAAATAATTGTCTTCCATTTCTTGATGTACTTTTGGAAAAACAAGATGATGGTAAACTTATCTCTTCAGTTTATAGGAAGCCAACACATACTAATCAATATCTTCATGAGACCTCTAACCACCACCCTGCCCAAAAAGCGTGTACGATTAAAACATTATACAAGAGAGCTTCCGCTTTATGTCATCCTAGTAAGCTTCAAGAAGAAATTGATTTTTTGGATGATGTTTTCTTAAAAAATGGATACAGCAAAGCGCAGATAAAAAGAGCACTGAAAGTGAAACATAAACCTGTACAAGTTCCCCAGGTTGTTAATGAGAAGAAATTATTGGCCACTTTACCTTACATGGCTAATGTTACCGACAAAATTGGCAGGATTCTTAATAAATTTGACATTAAAACGTCATTTAAGTCAAATTTAAAAATCCGTGATCTTCTGGGCAATTTTAAAGATATGGTGCCTCTAAATTGTTCTGGCATTTATGAGATTCCATGCCAGTGTGGTAAAGTTTATATTGGCCAAACTGGCAGAACTGTTGCTACAAGATTGAAAGAACATGAAAGACATATGAGATTAAATCAACCAGATAAATCTGCAGTCGCTGAGCATGCCATTCAAGAACTACATGGTATTGATTTTGAAAAAACAAGGATTATAGTAAGAGAAAATAACTGGTTGAGAAGACTTATTAGAGAAGCTATTGAAATCAAGAGATCTTCAAATAATCTGAACTTGAATACAGGCTTTGAGATCAATAAGTCATGGTTAACTGTTATTCTTCGTTAATTTTCTGTTAATAAATTTGTTTACTTTGATCCATGTTACCCTGATTTATTTTGTCAACTTGTATCCTTGACTACATATTTATTTGTTTACAATTATATTTCACCTGAAGAAGGCAGCACTTTGCTGCCGAAACGTTGTGTTAATAAAATTTATACAGAACTTAAACCCAGTTATTGTTATTTACTTATACCATGAGTTCTGAAAGCTTTTTTCAATATTTAAAACGCTTCTATGGGGAAGAAATTTATAAGAAAGTCAATGAATATGAAAAAGTCAAGTTGAAGAAAACATCCCGATTGTGTGATTTAACTTTTTTGAAAAGATGCAGAGATAATGATATAATTCCTAGCTGCGCTCGTGTTAATAGTTACATAAAAACTGAACAAGCAAGAAGAATTTTAAATCGAGCTAGTTCTAATTTGCTCCGTGAAAGAATCCAATTTACAAGAAGAGAGATTGCTCGCTTAGACAAGGAATGTTTGTTTCTACACTTATATTTGTCATCTAAGTTGGTTCAAGAGAATTGGTCTACATTGGATAATATTGTATCACTACGTTTAACAGAACATCAACAAAAGTTAAGTTCCTCACAAAAATCTAAATTTGATAATTTACGTAGTAAACAGAAAACTCACACACAGAACCATACACTTTCTAAAAACAAACTAGTCATTAATTTAAGTTCTCATTCTTTGTCAGATACTGCTTGTTCTGTTTTATGTAAAGGTTTTGGTTTTGGAATAACTCCCAGCCGGATACCTACTGAAGAAATTATTACGAGTGTTGAAGCTGCCATTCAGACGCTACCTGCAGAAAAGTCCCAAGAGATTCGTCATGAAACTGCACGTATACTAAAGAGAGCTACGTCAGTGAAACCCAATATGACAAAAAAAGAATTTTTAAGTTTGAAAGAAATAAAGAACAATAAGAATATTGTTGTCTTACCAGCAGACAAGGGCAAAGCTACAGTAATTTTGAACAAAGAAGATTATATTAATAAAGCCAACGCTTTGTTAGATGACCCTGCTTATGTCAAAGTCAAGAGTAACCCGCTAGGTTCTTCTAAATATCAAACGACTAAACTATTGAAGGAATCGTCGTTACCTCAAGAAGTTTTGAAGAAAATTATTCCCCAAGATCCTGTCATTTCAAGGTTTTATGGTCTTCCAAAAATTCATAAGAAAGACGTCCCGTTAAGACCTATTGTTAATTCTATTGGTTCTACAACTTACGAATTGGCAAGATATCTGGACAGATTATTGAAACCTTTAATTGGTCATTCGTCTTCGTACGTCAAAGACTCTAGACATTTTGTAGAATTGATTGGTGACATAATTTTGACAAGTAATGATTTACTTCTCAGTTTTGACGTTTCATCTTTATTTACGAAAGTTCCTATTCTTGAAACGTTAAAATTATTAGAAGATCATTTTACTGCTGACATAATCAAACTGTTTAAACACTGTTTGACATCCTGTTATTTCCTTTTCAACGGTAATTATTACAAACAAGTTGATGGTGTTGCCATGGGCTCTCCGATATCTCCTTCTATTGCTAATTTCTACATGGAGAAATTTGAAGAAAAAGCACTTAGCACAGCAAATAAGAAACCCACCGTCTGGCTTCGTTATGTTGATGATATTTTTGCTATTTGGCCTCATGGACGAGATGAATTAAACATTTTTCTTAATCATCTGAATACGCAACACGAGAACATTAATTTTACTATTGAAGTAGAAGAAAATAATTGTCTTCCATTTCTTGATGTACTTTTGGAAAAACAAGATGATGGTAAACTTATCTCTTCAGTTTATAGGAAGCCAACACATACTAATCAATATCTTCATGAGACCTCTAACCACCACCCTGCCCAAAAAGCGTGTACGATTAAAACATTATACAAGAGAGCTTCCGCTTTATGTCATCCTAGTAAGCTTCAAGAAGAAATTGATTTTTTGGATGATGTTTTCTTAAAAAATGGATACAGCAAAGCGCAGATAAAAAGAGCACTGAAAGTGAAACATAAACCTGTACAAGTTCCCCAGGTTGTTAATGAGAAGAAATTATTGGCCACTTTACCTTACATGGCTAATGTTACCGACAAAATTGGCAGGATTCTTAATAAATTTGACATTAAAACGTCATTTAAGTCAAATTTAAAAATCCGTGATCTTCTGGGCAATTTTAAAGATATGGTGCCTCTAAATTGTTCTGGCATTTATGAGATTCCATGCCAGTGTGGTAAAGTTTATATTGGCCAAACTGGCAGAACTGTTGCTACAAGATTGAAAGAACATGAAAGACATATGAGATTAAATCAACCAGATAAATCTGCAGTCGCTGAGCATGCCATTCAAGAACTACATGGTATTGATTTTGAAAAAACAAGGATTATAGTAAGAGAAAATAACTGGTTGAGAAGACTTATTAGAGAAGCTATTGAAATCAAGAGATCTTCAAATAATCTGAACTTGAATACAGGCTTTGAGATCAATAAGTCATGGTTAACTGTTATTCTTCGTTAATTTTCTGTTAATAAATTTGTTTACTTTGATCCATGTTACCCTGATTTATTTTGTCAACTTGTATCCTTGACTACATATTTATTTGTTTACAATTATATTTCACCTGAAGAAGGCAGCACTTTGCTGCCGAAACGTTGTGTTAATAAAATTTATACAGAACTTAAACCCAGTTATTGTTATTTACTTATACCATGAGTTCTGAAAGCTTTTTTCAATATTTAAAACGCTTCTATGGGGAAGAAATTTATAAGAAAGTCAATGAATATGAAAAAGTCAAGTTGAAGAAAACATCCCGATTGTGTGATTTAACTTTTTTGAAAAGATGCAGAGATAATGATATAATTCCTAGCTGCGCTCGTGTTAATAGTTACATAAAAACTGAACAAGCAAGAAGAATTTTAAATCGAGCTAGTTCTAATTTGCTCCGTGAAAGAATCCAATTTACAAGAAGAGAGATTGCTCGCTTAGACAAGGAATGTTTGTTTCTACACTTATATTTGTCATCTAAGTTGGTTCAAGAGAATTGGTCTACATTGGATAATATTGTATCACTACGTTTAACAGAACATCAACAAAAGTTAAGTTCCTCACAAAAATCTAAATTTGATAATTTACGTAGTAAACAGAAAACTCACACACAGAACCATACACTTTCTAAAAACAAACTAGTCATTAATTTAAGTTCTCATTCTTTGTCAGATACTGCTTGTTCTGTTTTATGTAAAGGTTTTGGTTTTGGAATAACTCCCAGCCGGATACCTACTGAAGAAATTATTACGAGTGTTGAAGCTGCCATTCAGACGCTACCTGCAGAAAAGTCCCAAGAGATTCGTCATGAAACTGCACGTATACTAAAGAGAGCTACGTCAGTGAAACCCAATATGACAAAAAAAGAATTTTTAAGTTTGAAAGAAATAAAGAACAATAAGAATATTGTTGTCTTACCAGCAGACAAGGGCAAAGCTACAGTAATTTTGAACAAAGAAGATTATATTAATAAAGCCAACGCTTTGTTAGATGACCCTGCTTATGTCAAAGTCAAGAGTAACCCGCTAGGTTCTTCTAAATATCAAACGACTAAACTATTGAAGGAATCGTCGTTACCTCAAGAAGTTTTGAAGAAAATTATTCCCCAAGATCCTGTCATTTCAAGGTTTTATGGTCTTCCAAAAATTCATAAGAAAGACGTCCCGTTAAGACCTATTGTTAATTCTATTGGTTCTACAACTTACGAATTGGCAAGATATCTGGACAGATTATTGAAACCTTTAATTGGTCATTCGTCTTCGTACGTCAAAGACTCTAGACATTTTGTAGAATTGATTGGTGACATAATTTTGACAAGTAATGATTTACTTGTCAGTTTTGACGTTTCATCTTTATTTACGAAAGTTCCTATTCTTGAAACGTTAAAATTATTAGAAGATCATTTTACTGCTGACATAATCAAACTGTTTAAACACTGTTTGACATCCTGTTATTTCCTTTTCAACGGTAATTATTACAAACAAGTTGATGGTGTTGCCATGGGCTCTCCGATATCTCCTTCTATTGCTAATTTCTACATGGAGAAATTTGAAGAAAAAGCACTTAGCACAGCAAATAAGAAACCCACCGTCTGGCTTCGTTATGTTGATGATATTTTTGCTATTTGGCCTCATGGACGAGATGAATTAAACATTTTTCTTAATCATCTGAATACGCAACACGAGAACATTAATTTTACTATTGAAGTAGAAGAAAATAATTGTCTTCCATTTCTTGATGTACTTTTGGAAAAACAAGATGATGGTAAACTTATCTCTTCAGTTTATAGGAAGCCAACACATACTAATCAATATCTTCATGAGACCTCTAACCACCACCCTGCCCAAAAAGCGTGTACGATTAAAACATTATACAAGAGAGCTTCCGCTTTATGTCATCCTAGTAAGCTTCAAGAAGAAATTGATTTTTTGGATGATGTTTTCTTAAAAAATGGATACAGCAAAGCGCAGATAAAAAGAGCACTGAAAGTGAAACATAAACCTGTACAAGTTCCCCAGGTTGTTAATGAGAAGAAATTATTTGCCACTTTACCTTACATGGCTAATGTTACCGACAAAATTGGCAGGATTCTTAATAAATTTGACATTAAAACGTCATTTAAGTCAAATTTTAAAAATCCGTGATCTTCTGGGCAATTTTAAAGATATGGTGCCTCTAAATTGTTCTGGCATTTATGAGATTCCATGCCAGTGTGGTAAAGTTTATATTGGCCAAACTGGCAGAACTGTTGCTACAAGATTGAAAGAACATGAAAGACATATGAGATTAAATCAACCAGATAAATCTGCAGTCGCTGAGCATGCCATTCAAGAACTACATGGTATTGATTTTGAAAAAACAAGGATTATAGTAAGAGAAAATAACTGGTTGAGAAGACTTATTAGAGAAGCTATTGAAATCAAGAGATCTTCAAATAATCTGAACTTGAATACAGGCTTTGAGATCAATAAGTCATGGTTAACTGTTATTCTTCGTTAATTTTCTGTTTATAAATTTGTTTACTTTGATCCATGTTACCCTGATTTATTTTGTCAACTTGTATCCTTGACTACATATTTATTTGTTTACAATTATATTTCACCTGAAGAAGGCAGCACTTTGCTGCCGAAACGTTGTGTTAATAAAATTTATACAGAACTTAAACCCAGTTATTGTTATTTACTTATACCATGAGTTCTGAAAGCTTTTTTCAATATTTAAAACGCTTCTATGGGGAAGAAATTTATAAGAAAGTCAATGAATATGAAAAAGTCAAGTTGAAGAAAACATCCCGATTGTGTGATTTAACTTTTTTGAAAAGATGCAGAGATAATGATATAATTCCTAGCTGCGCTCGTGTTAATAGTTACATAAAAACTGAACAAGCAAGAAGAATTTTAAATCGAGCTAGTTCTAATTTGCTCCGTGAAAGAATCCAATTTACAAGAAGAGAGATTGCTCGCTTAGACAAGGAATGTTTGTTTCTACACTTATATTTGTCATCTAAGTTGGTTCAAGAGAATTGGTCTACATTGGATAATATTGTATCACTACGTTTAACAGAACATCAACAAAAGTTAAGTTCCTCACAAAAATCTAAATTTGATAATTTACGTAGTAAACAGAAAACTCACACACAGAACCATACACTTTCTAAAAACAAACTAGTCATTAATTTAAGTTCTCATTCTTTGTCAGATACTGCTTGTTCTGTTTTATGTAAAGGTTTTGGTTTTGGAATAACTCCCAGCCGGATACCTACTGAAGAAATTATTACGAGTGTTGAAGCTGCCATTCAGACGCTACCTGCAGAAAAGTCCCAAGAGATTCGTCATGAAACTGCACGTATACTAAAGAGAGCTACGTCAGTGAAACCCAATATGACAAAAAAAGAATTTTTAAGTTTGAAAGAAATAAAGAACAATAAGAATATTGTTGTCTTACCAGCAGACAAGGGCAAAGCTACAGTAATTTTGAACAAAGAAGATTACATTAATAAAGCCAACGCTTTGTTAGATGACCCTGCTTATGTCAAAGTCAAGAGTAACCCGCTAGGTTCTTCTAAATATCAAACGACTAAACTATTGAAGGAATCGTCGTTACCTCAAGAAGTTTTGAAGAAAATTATTCCCCAAGATCCTGTCATTTCAAGGTTTTATGGTCTTCCAAAAATTCATAAGAAAGACGTCCCGTTAAGACCTATTGTTAATTCTATTGGTTCTACAACTTACGAATTGGCAAGATATCTGGACAGATTATTGAAACCTTTAATTGGTCATTCGTCTTCGTACGTCAAAGACTCTAGACATTTTGTAGAATTGATTGGTGACATAATTTTGACAAGTAATGATTTACTTGTCAGTTTTGACGTTTCATCTTTATTTACGAAAGTTCCTATTCTTGAAACGTTAAAATTATTAGAAGATCATTTTACTGCTGACATAATCAAACTGTTTAAACACTGTTTGACATCCTGTTATTTCCTTTTCAACGGTAATTATTACAAACAAGTTGATGGTGTTGCCATGGGCTCTCCGATATCTCCTTCTATTGCTAATTTCTACATGGAGAAATTTGAAGAAAAAGCACTTAGCACAGCAAATAAGAAACCCACCGTCTGGCTTCGTTATGTTGATGATATTTTTGCTATTTGGCCTCATGGACGAGATGAATTAAACATTTTTCTTAATCATCTGAATACGCAACACGAGAACATTAATTTTACTATTGAAGTAGAAGAAAATAATTGTCTTCCATTTCTTGATGTACTTTTGGAAAAACAAGATGATGGTAAACTTATCTCTTCAGTTTATAGGAAGCCAACACATACTAATCAATATCTTCATGAGACCTCTAACCACCACCCTGCCCAAAAAGCGTGTACGATTAAAACATTATACAAGAGAGCTTCCGCTTTATGTCATCCTAGTAAGCTTCAAGAAGAAATTGATTTTTTGGATGATGTTTTCTTAAAAAATGGATACAGCAAAGCGCAGATAAAAAGAGCACTGAAAGTGAAACATAAACCTGTACAAGTTCCCCAGGTTGTTAATGAGAAGAAATTATTTGCCACTTTACCTTACATGGCTAATGTTACCGACAAAATTGGCAGGATTCTTAATAAATTTGACATTAAAACGTCATTTAAGTCAAATTTAAAAATCCGTGATCTTCTGGGCAATTTTAAAGATATGGTGCCTCTAAATTGTTCTGGCATTTATGAGATTCCATGCCAGTGTGGTAAAGTTTATATTGGCCAAACTGGCAGAACTGTTGCTACAAGATTGAAAGAACATGAAAGACATATGAGATTAAATCAACCAGATAAATCTGCAGTCGCTGAGCATGCCATTCAAGAACTACATGGTATTGATTTTAAAAAAACAAGGATTATAGTAAGAGAAAATAACTGGTTGAGAAGACTTATTAGAGAAGCTATTGAAATCAAGAGATCTTCAAATAATCTGAACTTGAATACAGGCTTTGAGATCAATAAGTCATGGTTAACTGTTATTCTTCGTTAATTTTCTGTTTATAAATTTGTTTACTTTGATCCATGTTACCCTGATTTATTTTGTCAACTTGTATCCTTGACTACATATTTATTTGTTTACAATTATATTTCACCTGAAGAAGGCAGCACTTTGCTGCCGAAACGTTGTGTTAATAAAATTTATACAGAACTTAAACCCAGTTATTGTTATTTACTTATACCATGAGTTCTGAAAGCTTTTTTCAATATGACAGTTTGTTTACTAAAAACGGTGTTTTGTATGCTTTTGCATGCCTAAAACAGCAATTTTATCTTGATTTCACCAACATTAGCCATTATACACGACAGAAACATGAATATGACAGTTTAGATACTTGAAACCAGCATTTTGTATGTTTTTGCAAACTGAAAACAGCTACTTTATCTTGATTTTGCAAACATAAGCCATTACACACGACATATACATGAATATGACAGTTTGTATACTTAAAAACGGTGTTTTGTATGCTTTTGCATGCTTAAAACTGCAATTTTATCTTGATTTCACCAACATTAGCCATTATACATGACAGATACATGAATATGACAGTTTAAATACTTGAAAACAGCATTTTGTATGTTTTTGCAAGCTGAAAGCAGCTACTTTATCTTGATTTTGCAAACATAAGCCATTACACACGACATATACATGAATATGACAGTTTGTATACTTAAAAACGGTGTTTTGTATGCTTTTGCATGTTTAAAACTGCAATTTTATCTTGATTTCACCAACATTAGCCATTATACACGACAGAAACATGAATATGACAGTTTAAATACTTGAAAACAGCATTTTGTATGTTTTTGCAAGCTGAAAACAGCTATTTTATCTTGATTTTGCAAACATAAGCCATTACACACGACATATACATGAATATGACAGTTTGTATACTTAAAAACGGTGTTTTGTATGCTTTTGCATGCTTAAAACAGCAGTTTTATCTTAATTTCACCAACATTAGCCATTATACACGACAGAAACATGAATATGACAGTTTAAATACTTGAAAACAGCATTTTGTATGTTTTTGCAAGCTGAAAACAGCTATTTTATCTTGATTTTGCAAACATAAGCCATTATACACGACATATACATGAATATGACAGTTTGTATACTTAAAAACTGTGTATTGTATGCTTTTGCATGCTTAAAACAGCAATTTTATCTTGATTTCACCAACATTAGCCATTATACACGACAGAAACATGAATATGACCATTTAAATACTTGAAAACAGAATTTTGTATGTTTTTGCAAGCTGAAAACAGCTATTTTATCTTGATTTTGCAAACATAAGCCATTACACACGACATATACATGAATATGACAGTTTGTATACTTAAAAACGGTGTTTTGTATGCTTTTGCAAGCTTAAACAGCAATTTTATCTTGATTTCACCAACATTAGCCATTATACACGACAGAAACATGAATATGACAGTTTAACTACTTGAAAACAGCATTTTGTATGTTTTTGCAAGCTGAAAACAGCTATTTTATCTTGATTTTGCAAACATAAACCATTACACACGACATATACATGAATATGACAGTTTGTATACTTAAAAACGGTATTTTGTATGCTTTTGCATGCTTAAAACACCAATTTTATCTTGATTTCACCAACATTAGCCATTATACACGACAGAAACATGAATATGACCGTTTAAATACTTGAAAACTGCATTTTGTATGTTTTTGCAAGCTGAAAACAGCTATTTTATCTTGATTTTGCAAACATAAGCTATTACACACGACATATACATGAATATGACAGTTTGTATACTTAAAAACGGTGTTTTGTATGCTTTTGCATGTTTAAAACAGCAATTTTATCTTGATTTCACCAACATTAGCCATTATACACGACAGAAACATGAATATGACAGTTTAAATATTTGAAAACAGCATTCTGTATGTTTTG
Source organism: Poecilus cupreus (assembly GCA_963942605.1). Classification (NCBI taxonomy): domain Eukaryota; kingdom Metazoa; phylum Arthropoda; class Insecta; order Coleoptera; family Carabidae; genus Poecilus; species Poecilus cupreus. Next base: position 24,852 of record CAWWDY010001994.1, read on the forward strand.
CAAGCTGAAAATAGCTATTTTATTTTGAGTTTGCAAACATAACCCATTACACACGACATATACATGAATATGACAGTTTGTATACTTAAAAACGGTGTTTTGTTTGCTTTTGCATGCTTAAAACTGCAATTTTATCTTGATTTCACCAACATTAGCCATTATACACGACAGAATCATGAATATGACCGTTTAAATACTTTAAAACAGCATTTTGTATGTTTTTGCAAGCTGAAAACAGCTATTTTATCTTTATTTTGCAAACGTAAGCCATTACACACGACATATACATGAATATGACAGTTTGTATACTTAAAAACGGTGTTTAGTATGCTTTTGTATGCTTAAACCAGCAATTTTATCTTGATTTCACCAACATTAGCCATTATACACGACAGAAACATGAATATGACAGTTTAGATACTTGAAAACAGCATTTTGTATGTTTTTGCAAGCTGAAAACAGCAATTTTTTCTTGATTTTGAAAACATAAGCCATTACACATGACAGAAACATGAATATGACAGTTTAAATACATGAAAAGAGTATTTTGTATGTTTTTGCAAGCTGAAAATAGCTATTTTATCTTGATTTTGCAAAAATAAGCCATTACACACGACATATACATGAATACGACAGTTTGTATACTTAAAAACGGTGTTTTGTGTGCTTTTGCATGCTTAAAACAGCAATTTTATCTTGATTTCACCAACATTTGCCATTATACACGACAGAAACATGAATATGACCGTTTAAATACTTGAAAACTGCATTTTGTATGTTTTTGCAAGCTGAAAATAGCTATTTTATCTTGATTTTGCAAACCTTATCTATTACACACGACATATACAAGAATATGACAATTTGTATACTTAAAAACGGTGTTTTGTATGCTTTTGCATGCTTAAAACAGCAATTTTATATTGATTTCACCAACATTAGCCATTATACACGTCATGAATATGACAGTTTAAGTACTTGAAAACAGCATTTTGTATGTTTTTGCAAGCTGAAAACAGCTATTTTTTCTTGATTTTGCAAACATAAGCCATTACACACAACATATACATGAATATGACAGTTTGTATACTTAAAAACCGTGTTTTGTATGCTTTTGCATGCTTAAAACTGCAATTTTATCTTGATTTCACCAACATTAGCCATTATACTCGACAGAAACATGAATATGACAGTTTATATACTTGAAAGCTGTATTTTGTATGTTTTTGCAAGTTGAAAACTGCTATTTTATCTTGATTTTGCAAACATAAGCCATTACACACGACATATACATGAATATGACAGTTTGTATACTTAAAAACGGTGTTTTGTATGCTTTTGCATGCTTAAAACAGCAATTTTATCTTGATTTCACCAACATTAGCTTTTATACACGAGAGAAACATGAATATGACAGTTTAAATACTTAAAAACAGCATTTTGTATGTTTTTGCAAGCTGATAACAGCTATTTTATCTTGATTTTGCAAACATAAACCATTACAAACGACATATACATGAATATGACAGTTTGTATACTAAAAACGGTGTTTTGTATGCTTTTGCATGCCTAAAACAGCAATTTTATCTTGATTTCACAAACATTAGCCATTATACACGACAGAAACATGATTATGACAGTTTAAATACTTGAAAACAGCATTTTGTATGTTTTTGCAAGCCGAAAACAGCTATTTTATCTTGATTTTGCAAACATAAGCCATTATACACGACATATACATGAATATGACAGTTTGTATACTTAAAAACTGTGTATTGTATGCTTTTGCATGCTTAAAACAGCAATTTTATCTTGATTTCACCAACATTAGCCATTATACACGACAGAAACATGAATATGACCATTTAAATACTTGAAAACAGAATTTTGTATGTTTTTGCAAGCTGAAAACAGCTATTTTATCTTGATTTTGCAAACATAAGCCATTACACACGACATATACATGAATATGACAGTTTGTATACTTAAAAACGGTGTTTTGTATGCTTTTGCAAGCTTAAACAGCAATTTTATCTTGATTTCACCAACATTAGCCATTATACACGACAGAAACATGAATATGACAGTTTAACTACTTGAAAACAGCATTTTGTATGTTTTTGCAAGCTGAAAACAGCTATTTTATCTTGATTTTGCAAACATAAACCATTACACACGACATATACATGAATATGACAGTTTGTATACTTAAAAACGGTGTTTTGTATGCTTTTGCATGCTTAAAACACCAATTTTATCTTGATTTCACCAACATTAGCCATTATACACGACAGAAACATGAATATGACCGTTGAAATACTTGAAAACTGCATTTTGTATGTTTTTGCAAGCTGAAAACAGCTATTTTATCTTGATTTTGCAAACATAAGCTATTACACACGACATATACATGAATATGACAGTTTGTATACTTAAAAACGGTGTTTTGTATGCTTTTGCATGTTTAAAACAGCAATTTTATCTTGATTTCACCAACATTAGCCATTATACACGACAGAAACATGAATATGACAGTTTAAATATTTGAAAACAGCATTCTGTTTGTTTTGCAAGCTGAAAATAGCTATTTTATTTTGAGTTTGCAAACATAACCCATTACACACGACATATACATGAATATGACAGTTTGTATACTTAAAAACGGTGTTTTGTTTGCTTTTGCATGCGTAAAACTGCAATTTTATCTTGATTTCACCAACATTAGCCATTATACACGACAGAATCATGAATATGACCGTTTAAATACTTTAAAACAGCATTTTGTATGTTTTTGCAAGCTGAAAACAGCTATTTTATCTTTATTTTGCAAACGTAAGCCATTACACACGACATATACATGAATATGACAGTTTGTATACTTAAAAACGGTGTTTAGTATGCTTTTGCATGCTTAAACCAGCAATTTTATCTTGATTTCACCAACATTAGCCATTATACACGACAGAAACATGAATATGACAGTTTAGATACTTGAAAACAGCATTTTGTATGTTTTTGCAAGCTGAAAACAGCAATTTTTTCTTGATTTTGAAAACATAAGCCATTACACACGACAGAAACATGAATATGACAGTTTAAATACATGAAAAGAGTATTTTGTATGTTTTTGCAAGCTGAAAATAGCTATTTTATCTTGATTTTGCAAAAATAAGCCATTACACACGACATATACATGAATACGACAGTTTGTATACTTAAAAACGGTGTTTTGTGTGCTTTTGCATGCTTAAAACAGCAATTTTATCTTGATTTCACCAACATTTGCCATTATACACGACAGAAACATGAATATGACCGTTTAAATACTTGAAAACTGCATTTTGTATGTTTTTGCAAGCTGAAAATAGCTATTTTATCTTGATTTTGCAAACCTTATCTATTACACACGACATATACAAGAATATGACAATTTGTATACTTAAAAACGGTGTTTTGTATGCTTTTGCATGCTTAAAACAGCAATTTTATATTGATTTCACCAACATTAGCCATTATACACGTCATGAATATGACAGTTTAAGTACTTGAAAACAGCATTTTGTATGTTTTTGCAAGCTGAAAACAGCTATTTTTTCTTGATTTTGCAAACATAAGCCATTACACACAACATATACATGAATATGACAGTTTGTATACTTAAAAACCGTGTTTTGTATGCTTTTGCATGCTTAAAACTGCAATTTTATCTTGATTTCACCAACATTAGCCATTATACTCGACAGAAACATGAATATGACAGTTTATATACTTGAAAGCTGTATTTTGTATGTTTTTGCAAGTTGAAAACTGCTATTTTATCTTGATTTTGCAAACATAAGCCATTACACACGACATATACATGAATATGACAGTTTGTATACTTAAAAACGGTGTTTTGTATGCTTTTGCATGCTTAAAACAGCAATTTTATCTTGATTTCACCAACATTAGCTTTTATACACGAGAGAAACATGAATATGACAGTTTAAATACTTAAAAACAGCATTTTGTATGTTTTTGCAAGCTGATAACAGCTATTTTATCTTGATTTTGCAAACATAAACCATTACAAACGACATATACATGAATATGACAGTTTGTATACTAAAAACGGTGTTTTGTATGCTTTTGCATGCCTAAAACAGCAATTTTATCTTGATTTCACAAACATTAGCCATTATACACGACAGAAACATGATTATGACAGTTTAAATACTTGAAAACAGCATTTTGTATGTTTTTGCAAGCCGAAAACAGCTATTTTATCTTGATTTTGCAAACATAAGCCATTATACACGACATATACATGAATATGACAGTTTGTATACTTAAAAACTGTGTATTGTATGCTTTTGCATGCTTAAAACAGCAATTTTATCTTGATTTCACCAACATTAGCCATTATACACGACAGAAACATGAATATGACCATTTAAATACTTGAAAACAGAATTTTGTATGTTTTTGCAAGCTGAAAACAGCTATTTTATCTTGATTTTGCAAACATAAGCCATTACACACGACATATACATGAATATGACAGTTTGTATACTTAAAAACGGTGTTTTGTATGCTTTTGCAAGCTTAAACAGCAATTTTATCTTGATTTCACCAACATTAGCCATTATACACGACAGAAACATGAATATGACCGTTGAAATACTTGAAAACTGCATTTTGTATGTTTTTGCAAGCTGAAAACAGCTATTTTATCTTGATTTTGCAAACATAAGCTATTACACACGACATATACATGAATATGACAGTTTGTATACTTAAAAACGGTGTTTTGTATGCTTTTGCATGTTTAAAACAGCAATTTTATCTTGATTTCACCAACATTAGCCATTATACACGACAGAAACATGAATATGACAGTTTAAATATTTGAAAACAGCATTCTGTTTGTTTTGCAAGCTGAAAATAGCTATTTTATTTTGAGTTTGCAAACATAACCCATTACACACGACATATACATGAATATGACAGTTTGTATACTTAAAAACGGTGTTTTGTTTGCTTTTGCATGCGTAAAACTGCAATTTTATCTTGATTTCACCAACATTAGCCATTATACACGACAGAATCATGAATATGACCGTTTAAATACTTTAAAACAGCATTTTGTATGTTTTTGCAAGCTGAAAACAGCTATTTTATCTTTATTTTGCAAACGTAAGCCATTACACACGACATATACATGAATATGACAGTTTGTATACTTAAAAACGGTGTTTAGTATGCTTTTGCATGCTTAAACCAGCAATTTTATCTTGATTTCACCAACATTAGCCATTATACACGACAGAAACATGAATATGACAGTTTAGATACTTGAAAACAGCATTTTGTATGTTTTTGCAAGCTGAAAACAGCAATTTTTTCTTGATTTTGAAAACATAAGCCATTACACACGACATATACATGAATATGACAGTTTGTATACTTAAAAACCGTGTTTTTTATGCTTTTGCATGCTTAAAACTGCAATTTTATCTTGATTTCACCAACATTAGCCATTATACACGACAAAAACATGAATATGACAGTTTAAATACATGAAAACTGCATTTTGTATGTTTTTGCATGCTGAAAACAGCTATTTTATCTTGATTTTGCAAACATAAGCCATTACACACGACATATACATGAATATTACAGTTTGTATACTTAAAAACGGTGTTTTGTATGCTTTTGCATGCTTAAAACAGCAATTTTATCTTGATTTCACAAACATTAGCCATTATACACGACAGAAACATGAATATGACAGTTTAAATACATGAAAAGAGTATTTTGTATGTTTTTGCAAGCTGAAAATAGCTATTTTATCTTGATTTTGCAAAAATAAGCCATTACACACGACATATACATGAATACGACAGTTTGTATACTTAAAAACGGTGTTTTGTGTGCTTTTGCATGCTTAAACCAGCAATTTTATCTTGATTTCACCAACATTAGCCATTATACACGACAGAAACATGAATATGACAGTTTAGATACTTGAAAACAGCATTTTGTATGTTTTTGCAAGCTGAAAACAGCAATTTTTTCTTGATTTTGAAAACATAAGCCATTACACACGACAGAAACATGAATATGACAGTTTAAATACATGAAAAGAGTATTTTGTATGTTTTTGCAAGCTGAAAATAGCTATTTTATCTTGATTTTGCAAAAATAAGCCATTACACACGACATATACATGAATACGACAGTTTGTATACTTAAAAACGGTGTTTTGTGTGCTTTTGCATGCTTAAAACAGCAATTTTATCTTGATTTCACCAACATTTGCCATTATACACGACAGAAACATGAATATGACCGTTTAAATACTTGAAAACTGCATTTTGTATGTTTTTGCAAGCTGAAAATAGCTATTTTATCTTGATTTTGCAAACCTTATCTATTACACACGACATATACAAGAATATGACAATTTGTATACTTAAAAACGGTGTTTTGTATGCTTTTGCATGCTTAAAACAGCAATTTTATATTGATTTCACCAACATTAGCCATTATACACGTCATGAATATGACAGTTTAAGTACTTGAAAACAGCATTTTGTATGTTTTTGCAAGCTGAAAACAGCTATTTTTTCTTGATTTTGCAAACATAAGCCATTACACACAACATATACATGAATATGACAGTTTGTATACTTAAAAACCGTGTTTTGTATGCTTTTGCATGCTTAAAACTGCAATTTTATCTTGATTTCACCAACATTAGCCATTATACTCGACAGAAACATGAATATGACAGTTTATATACTTGAAAGCTGTATTTTGTATGTTTTTGCAAGTTGAAAACTGCTATTTTATCTTGATTTTGCAAACATAAGCCATTACACACGACATATACATGAATATGACAGTTTGTATACTTAAAAACGGTGTTTTGTATGCTTTTGCATGCTTAAAACAGCAATTTTATCTTGATTTCACCAACATTAGCTTTTATACACGAGAGAAACATGAATATGACAGTTTAAATACTTAAAAACAGCATTTTGTATGTTTTTGCAAGCTGATAACAGCTATTTTATCTTGATTTTGCAAACATAAACCATTACAAACGACATATACATGAATATGACAGTTTGTATACTAAAAACGGTGTTTTGTATGCTTTTGCATGCCTAAAACAGCAATTTTATCTTGATTTCACAAACATTAGCCATTATACACGACAGAAACATGAATATGACAGTTTAAATACTTGAAAACAGCATTTTGTATGTTTTTGCAAGCTGAAAACAGCTATTTTATCTTGATTTTGCAAACATAAGCCATTATGCACGACATATACATGAATATGACAGTTTGTATACTTAAAAACTGTGTATTGTATGCTTTTGCATGCTTAAAACAGCAATTTTATCTTGATTTAACCAACATTAGCCATTATACACGACAGAAACATGAATATGACCATTTAAATACTTGAAAACAGAATTTTGTATGTTTTTGCAAGCTGAAAACAGCTATTTTATCTTGATTTTGCAAACATAAGCCATTACACACGACATATACATGAATATGACAGTTTGTATAGTTAAAAACGGTGTTTTGTATGCTTTTGCAAGCTTAAACAGCAATTTTATCTTGATTTCACCAACATTAGCCATTATACACGACAGAAACATGAATATGACCATTTAAATACTTGAAAACAGAATTTTGTATGTTTTTGCAAGCTGAAAACAGCTATTTTATCTTGATTTTGCAAACATAAGCCATTACACACGACATATACATGAATATGACAGTTTGTATACTTAAAAACGGTGTTTTGTATGCTTTTGCAAGCTTAAACAGCAATTTTATCTTGATTTCACCAACATTAGCCATTATACACGACAGAAACATGAATATGACCGTTGAAATACTTGAAAACTGCATTTTGTATGTTTTTGCAAGCTGAAAACAGCTATTTTATCTTGATTTTGCAAACATAAGCTATTACACACGACATATACATGAATATGACAGTTTGTATACTTAAAAACGGTGTTTTGTATGCTTTTGCATGTTTAAAACAGCAATTTTATCTTGATTTCACCAACATTAGCCATTATACACGACAGAAACATGAATATGACAGTTTAAATATTTGAAAACAGCATTCTGTTTGTTTTGCAAGCTGAAAATAGCTATTTTATTTTGAGTTTGCAAACATAACCCATTACACACGACATATACATGAATATGACAGTTTGTATACTTAAAAACGGTGTTTTGTTTGCTTTTGCATGCGTAAAACTGCAATTTTATCTTGATTTCACCAACATTAGCCATTATACACGACAGAATCATGAATATGACCGTTTAAATACTTTAAAACAGCATTTTGTATGTTTTTGCAAGCTGAAAACAGCTATTTTATCTTTATTTTGCAAACGTAAGCCATTACACACGACATATACATGAATATGACAGTTTGTATACTTAAAAACGGTGTTTAGTATGCTTTTGCATGCTTAAACCAGCAATTTTATCTTGATTTCACCAACATTAGCCATTATACACGACAGAAACATGAATATGACAGTTTAGATACTTGAAAACAGCATTTTGTATGTTTTTGCAAGCTGAAAACAGCAATTTTTTCTTGATTTTGAAAACATAAGCCATTACACACGACATATACATGAATATGACAGTTTGTATACCTAAAAACCGTGTTTTTTATGCTTTTGCATGCTTAAAACTGCAATTTTATCTTGATTTCACCAACATTAGCCATTATACACGACAAAAACATGAATATGACAGTTTAAATACATGAAAACTGCATTTTGTATGTTTTTGCATGCTGAAAACAGCTATTTTATCTTGATTTTGCAAACATAAGCCATTACACACGACATATACATGAATATGACAGTTTGTATACTTAAAAACGGTGTTTTGTATGCTTTTGCATGCTTAAAACAGCAATTTTATCTTGATTTCACAAACATTAGCCATTATACACGACAGAAACATGAATATGACAGTTTAAATACATGAAAAGAGTATTTTGTATGTTTTTGCAAGCTGAAAATAGCTATTTTATCTTGATTTTGCAAAAATAAGCCATTACACACGACATATACATGAATACGACAGTTTGTATACTTAAAAACGGTGTTTTGTGTGCTTTTGCATGCTTAAAACAGCAATTTTATCTTGATTTCACCAACATTTGCCATTATACACGACAGAAACATGAATATGACCGTTTAAATACTTGAAAACTGCATTTTGTATGTTTTTGCAAGCTGAAAATAGCTATTTTATCTTGATTTTGCAAACCTTATCTATTACACACGACATATACAAGAATATGACAATTTGTATACTTAAAAACGGTGTTTTGTATGCTTTTGCATGCTTAAAACAGCAATTTTATATTGATTTCACCAACATTAGCCATTATACACGTCATGAATATGACAGTTTAAGTACTTGAAAACAGCATTTTGTATGTTTTTGCAAGCTGAAAACAGCTATTTTTTCTTGATTTTGCAAACATAAGCCATTACACACGACATATACATGAATATGACAGTTTGTATACTTAAAAACGGTGTTTTGTTTGCTTTTGCATGCGTAAAACTGCAATTTTATCTTGATTTCACCAACATTAGCCATTATACACGACAGAATCATGAATATGACCGTTTAAATACTTTAAAACAGCATTTTGTATGTTTTTGCAAGCTGAAAACAGCTATTTTATCTTTATTTTGCAAACGTAAGCCATTACACACGACATATACATGAATATGACAGTTTGTATACTTAAAAACGGTGTTTAGTATGCTTTTGCATGCTTAAACCAGCAATTTTATCTTGATTTCACCAACATTAGCCATTATACACGACAGAAACATGAATATGACAGTTTAGATACTTGAAAACAGCATTTTGTATGTTTTTGCAAGCTGAAAACAGCAATTTTTTCTTGATTTTGAAAACATAAGCCATTACACACGACATATACATGAATATGACAGTTTGTATACTTAAAAACCGTGTTTTTTATGCTTTTGCATGCTTAAAACTGCAATTTTATCTTGATTTCACCAACATTAGCCATTATACACGACAAAAACATGAATATGACAGTTTAAATACATGAAAACTGCATTTTGTATGTTTTTGCATGCTGGAAACAGCTATTTTATCTTGATTTTGCAAACATAAGCCATTACACACGACATATACATGAATATGACAGTTTGTATACTTAAAAACGGTGTTTTGTATGCTTTTGCATGCTTAAAACAGCAATTTTATCTTGATTTCACAAACATTAGCCATTATACACGACAGAAACATGAATATGACAGTTTAAATACATGAAAAAGTATTTTGCATGTTTTTGCAAGCTGAAAATAGCTATTTTATCTTGATTTTGCAAAAATAAGCCATTACACACGACATATACATGAATACGACAGTTTGTATACTTAAAAACGGTGTTTTGTGTGCTTTTGCATGCTTAAAACAGCAATTTTATCTTGATTTCACCAACATTTGCCATTATACACGACAGAAACATGAATATGACTGTTTAAATACTTGAAAACTGCATTTTGTATGTTTTTGCAAGCTGAAAATAGCTATTTTATCTTGATTTTGCAAACCTTATCTATTACACACGACATATACAAGAATATGACAATTTGTATACTTAAAAACGGTGTTTTGTATGCTTTTGCAAGCTTAAACAGCAATTTTATCTTGATTTCACCAACATTAGCCATTATACACGACAGAAACATGAATATGACAGTTTAACTACTTGAAAACAGCATTTTGTATGTTTTTGCAAGCTGAAAACAGCTATTTTATCTTGATTTTGCAAACATAAACCATTACACACGACATATACATGAATATGACAGTTTGTATACTTAAAAACGGTGTTTTGTATGCTTTTGCATGCTTAAAACACCAATTTTATCTTGATTTCACCAACATTAGCCATTATACACGACAGAAACATGAATATGACCGTTTAAATACTTGAAAACTGCATTTTGTATGTTTTTGCAAGCTGAAAACAGCTATTTTATCTTGATTTTGCAAACATAAGCTATTACACACGACATATACATGAATATGACAGTTTGTATACTTAAAAACGGTGTTTTGTATGCTTTTGCATGTTTAAAACAGCAATTTTATCTTGATTTCACCAACATTAGCCATTATACACGACAGAAACATGAATATGACAGTTTAAATATTTGAAAACAGCATTCTGTATGTTTTGCAAGCTGAAAATAGCTATTTTATTTTGTGTTTGCAAACATAACCCATTACACACGACATATACATGAATATGACAGTTTGTATACTTAAAAACGGTGTTTTGTTTGCTTTTGCATGCGTAAAACTGCAATTTTATCTTGATTTCACCAACATTAGCCATTATACACGACAGAATCATGAATATGACCGTTTAAATACTTTAAAACAGCATTTTGTATGTTTTTGCAAGCTGAAAACAGCTATTTTATCTTTATTTTGCAAACGTAAGCCATTACACACGACATATACATGAATATGACAGTTTGTATACTTAAAAACGGTGTTTAGTATTGTGCCGACGCGAGTAACTCGATTTTGATTGTTATTATCGCTTTACCCGCGTCAGCACAGGTGCTTTTATGTTTTGTATTAAAAATTTATAAATAGCAACCTAAGTATTTATTTTGTATTCTTTTGTAGTAACCTTGTTTTTAAAATGTTGTCATGACTGTGTTATTGATTTTTCAAAAAACAATTTGTTATTAAAAAACGTAAAAGTCAGTCGAAAATAAAATATTGCCCTTCAATAAACATTGGTTTTTGATTTATAATCAGATATATCCCAGCTTCTCCACCCATATATTTTGATTCTTCGTAATATTCGCGAGCTTCAATTGCTACATTGGTGACCCCGACATTGAACAAGCCTTTCAAAGAAATTCAAGCTATGTACCAGGCCAGCCTTCATTTTATTTGGTCAAGTCCGAACCGGTGATTCAGCCAAGGAGCAACGTTAGCGGCGAGCGTACAGGGAGTCTGAGATTTCCCGGGATTCGGTGTGACTAGAATCGGTGACTCAGCCAAGCAGCAGCAGCAACAGCGACCAGAAACAATCCACAAGACTGATCTTCATTCTACTTCTACTGTTCAAGAAAACATGGTTCTTTGATTTCAATCAAATTTCGATGAAGAGGATTTCAGTATCATTTATATTATATTCTTAAAATAATATAAACTTTCTGTCAATTAAGTTTAAAATTTAAAGCCCGAAAGGGAAACTTTTTACAACAGTATAGCAATCCATTTCTTTACGTTCTATATTTTTTTTTTTTTGTGTACATAGGGCCTACACCTCGGAGAATGGCGTCGCCCACTGCAGGCGTCAATGTTGGTGTTCCTCTGGACCCGAGTATGCCGGCAGAAGAGGTCTCACAAAATGCCTCTTTCACTATCAAATTACCCCAATTTTGGAGCCACAGTCCCTCAGCCTGGTTTACATGTATCGAAGCACAATTCCGACTCGCTCATATCACACGGGACGAGACAAAATATAATCATGTGTTAGCAGCCATGCCTCAGGAAGGTATTATTTCTATCACTGATATTTTACACACACCACCACTTCAAAACAAATATGAATTCCTTAAAACTAATTTAATTGACAGACACTCAATAAGTGAGGAACGTAGTTTGGAAGAAATCCTATCAAAAACAGATTTTGATTTTGACAGACCTTCCGAATCATACAGGAAAATTGTTGCTTTTGCGGGAAATAAATCTTACTTTAACAATGAACTACTTTTTAAACTTTGGATGCGGAAACTTCCATCATCTGTTAATATTGCACTCATTCCTCTTCACAACAAACCAATTTCAGAATTGCTTACTATTGCAGACAAAATTTGGGAACTTGAAAAACCCAACCTATCAGCTGTAAAAACTAACAAAGACAATTATCATTTCTCAAAATTTAAGAGCCAACAATTTACCGATAATCAAAAATCAGATGACATTTCTACCGTCAAACAAGAAATCAAGGAATTGCGATCTGATTTCACCAAATTATTAAAAAATATTGACACAAAATTGACACATTCAAACATGTCAGATTTTAAACAAAACTATATAACAAACCAATATGACTCAAACTCATCAGTTTGCTGGTATCACACGCAATTTGGAAACAGGGCTTTTAAATGTAATAAACCTTGCGCTTTCCAGTCAATAAAAAAGTCAAATCAAGATCATTTAAACAAATAATGTTGCCTACGTTAGCGACTAGTAGTGTAACATTCAAATCATGTCGCTTGCACGTTTTTGACAAAATAAACAAATTACAGTTTTTGGTTGACTCAGGAGCAGAAATTTCAGTTATTCCCAATTCCTTCTGTAAATTAAAACACCCTAATCCAAAATTTCTTTTATCTGCAGTTAATGACACTATCATCAAAACATTCGGCTCCAAAACCCTTACAGTAGACCTTGATTTAAGCAAAACTTTTACATTCCGATTTATTATCGCTAACGTCAGCCAACCAATTTTAGGAGCTGATTTTATTTCCAATTTCAATCTCCTATTAGACCTTAAAAATAAAAAATTAATAGAAAAACATGCACAGCAAGTGGCAAACATCAAAATTAACAATTTAACAAACATCAATTGCCCCAATAAGACAGTAACAAACTTAATCAAACAGTTTCCTAACATTACATCACCTATTAATTTCAATGAACCTGTAATTCATAAAGTTAAACACCACATAGCTATCAATGGTGAATTACCACACGCAAAACCAAGAAAATTAAACCCAGAAAAATTTAAAATTGCAAAAGAGGAATTTGATGATATGATCAAACTAGGAATTTGCAGAGTTTCTTCATCATCAGTTTCTTCACCTCTACACATGGTTGCCAAAAAGGAAAAAAATTCTTGGAGACCATGTGGAGACTACAGGGCTTTAAATTTGGCAACAATTCCAGACAGATATCCTTTGCCACACATACACTCATTTCACAACAATCTACATGACTGCAAAGTTTTTTCAAAAGTCGATCTAGTAAGAGCCTACCATCAAATTCCAGTCGCAGAAGAAGATATCTATTTAACAGCTATTACAACACCATTCGGGCTTTATGAATTCACTAGAATGCCATTTGGTCTTAGAAATGCAGCTCAATCTTTCCAAAGATTTATGAATGAAATATTATCCGATCTTGATTTCATTTTTATCTATATTGATGACATTTTAATCGCAAGCAAAAACCAAAATGAACATCACAAGCATCTTAAAATTTTATTTGAAAGATTAAATTCATTTGGCATTAAAATCAAACCAGAAAAGTGTGAATTTAATGTCTCATCCATTAACTTTTTAGGCCATAATGTCACAAAAGATGGTATCAAACCAGCAAATGACAGAATTAAGACCATTGTTGATTTTCCACCACCCAAAACATGTAAAGGGTTACATAGATTTTTAGGAATGATTAACTACTATCACAGATTCATTCCACATTTTGCACCAACACTTTCCCCATTTTACGAAATGATTTTACACAAAAAACAAAATGATATCTTATCATGGACAGAATCCTCACTTAACGTTTTCAATGAAGTTAAAAATAAATTAATCAATGCGTCTTTCCTAGTTTTCCCAAATAATTCAGCTCAGTTATCAATAGCAGTAGACGCATCTTCTTCCGCAGTAGGCGCCGTCCTACAACAATTTTCTGACAACACTTGGAAGCCCCTAGCTTTTTTCTCCAAGAAACTTTCAAAAGCAGAAATGAATTACTCAGTTTTTGACAGAGAATTATTAGCAGCTTTTTTAGCAACAAAACACTTCAGACATTTTTTAGAAGGAAGAAATTTTTTTATCTTGACAGATCACAAACCACTATCAACTTCCTTATTCGTAAAAGCGGAAAGAACCCCTCGACAATTCAGACATCTAGATTACATTGCACAATTTACATCTGACATTCGATACATTAAAGGTAAAGAAAATATAGTGGCTGATACACTTTCACGTATCGAAACCATCTCTTTGCAAGAAATTACACCACAAAAAATCCATCAAGCACAGCTTTCTGATACCGAGCTAACTAATTTACTGTCAAAAACTGGGAATTCAAAAATTTCTCTCAAGGAAATGTGTTTACCATTTCTCGACATTAAGATCTTTTGTGAAGTAAGTCAAGGATCTCCAAGACCTTATTTACCTCCAAAATTCCGTCGAGTCATTTTCGATAAATTTCATAATTTATCACACTCCTCTTACAGAGCTTCGAACAAGCTCATCTCCTCTAAATATTTTTGGCCTCACATGGCTAAAAATATTTACACGTGGTGCAAACAATGTATCAACTGTCAAAAATCAAAAACTTCCAGACACACTCGTTCACCATTACAACCTTTTAAAAATCCAACGGGTCGCTTTCAACACATTCACATGGATATTATAGGACCACTTCCAAAAATACATAACTTTCGGTACATTTTCACTATAGTTGATAGATTTTCGCGATGGCCGGAAGCATATCCCTTGAAAGAAGCTTCAGCAATTAAAATAGCAAAAACTTTTTACGAACAATATGTACCTAGATTCGGCATACCTCTTACGATTACTACAGATCAAGGAACACCGTTCGAATCCAAACTTTTCAAAGAACTTACCTATTTTCTAGGATCTAACAGAATTAGAACAACTTCCTATCACCCGCAAAGCAATGGTGCAGTTGAAATACTTAACAAACAAATCAAAACAGCTATTATAGCTAAACTAACAACCAATAATTGGTTAGAACACTTACCTCTAATTTTATTAGGATTCAGAACCGCTATTAAAGAACCTATACAATGTTCACCCGCAGAACTTGTATATGGAGAAAATTTAAGAATTCCTGGTGAAATTTTCATCCAAACTACTGTCCCAAAACTAAACGAACATGATTTACTAACACAATTAAGAAATACCTTTTCAAACACAACTTACAAGAATCCACGTACACGTCAAATAACTCCTTTCATACACAAAGACCTTCAGTCATGTCAATTCGTCTTCCTACGAGCGGATGGCGCTAGACACAAGCTATCACATACTTATACGGGCCCATGGCGTGTGATAGAGCGAGGGAACAAATTCTTCACAATTGAAATCAACAATTCAAGCCAAATAGTCTCAATTGATCGTCTGAAGCCGGCATACACGGATCTGGTGGAATATGAAAACTGTCGGAGGGCCCACCAGATGGCTCTAGTGGTCGACTCCATTCGGCGGAGGGGAGCTCCTGTGCCGACGCGAGTAACTCGATTTTGATTGTTATTATCGCTTTACCCGCGTCAGCACAGGTGCTTTTATGTTTTGTATTAAAAATTTATAAATAGCAACCTAAGTATTTATTTTGTATTCTTTTGTAGTAACCTTGTTTTTAAAATGTTGTCATGACTGTGTTATTGATTTTTCAAAAAACAATTTGTTATTAAAAAACGTAAAAGTCAGTCGAAAATAAAATATTGCCCTTCAATAAACATTGGTTTTTGATTTATAATCAGATATATCCCAGCTTCTCCACCCATATATTTTGATTCTTCGTAATATTCGCGAGCTTCAATTGCTACAGTATGCTTTTGCATGCTTAAACCAGCAATTTTATCTTGATTTCACCAACATTAGCCATTATACACGACAGAAACATGAATATGACAGTTTAGATACTTGAAAACAGCATTTTGTATGTTTTTGCAAGCTGAAAACAGCAATTTTTTCTTGATTTTGAAAACATAAGCCATTACACACGACATATACATGAATATGACAGTTTGTATACTTAAAAACCGTGTTTTTTATGCTTTTGCATGCTTAAAACTGCAATTTTATCTTGATTTCACCAACATTAGCCATTATACACGACAAAAACATGAATATGACAGTTTAAATACATGAAAACTGCATTTTGTATGTTTTTGCATGCTGAAAACAGCTATTTTATCTTGATTTTGCAAACATAAGCCATTACACACGACATATACATGAATATGACAGTTTGTATACTTAAAAACGGTGTTTTGTATGCTTTTGCATGCTTAAAACAGCAATTTTATCTTGATTTCACAAACATTAGCCATTATACACGACAGAAACATGAATATGACAGTTTAAATACATGAAAAGAGTATTTTGTATGTTTTTGCAAGCTGAAAATAGCTATTTTATCTTGATTTTGCAAAAATAAGCCATTACACACGACATATACATGAATACGACAGTTTGTATACTTAAAAACGGTGTTTTGTGTGCTTTTGCATGCTTAAAACAGCAATTTTATCTTGATTTCACCAACATTTGCCATTATACACGACAGAAACATGAATATGACCGTTTAAATACTTGAAAACTGCATTTTGTATGTTTTTGCAAGCTGAAAATAGCTATTTTATCTTGATTTTGCAAACCTTATCTATTACACACGACATATACAAGAATATGACAATTTGTATACTTAAAAACGGTGTTTTGTATGCTTTTGCATGCTTAAAACAGCAATTTTATATTGATTTCACCAACATTAGCCATTATACACGTCATGAATATGACAGTTTAAGTACTTGAAAACAGCATTTTGTATGTTTTTGCAAGCTGAAAACAGCTATTTTTTCTTGATTTTGCAAACATAAGCCATTACACACAACATATACATGAATATGACAGTTTGTATACTTAAAAACCGTGTTTTGTATGCTTTTGCATGCTTAAAACTGCAATTTTATCTTGATTTCACCAACATTAGCCATTATACTCGACAGAAACATGAATATGACAGTTTATATACTTGAAAGCTGTATTTTGTATGTTTTTGCAAGTTGAAAACTGCTATTTTATCTTGATTTTGCAAACATAAGCCATTACACACGACATATACATGAATATGACAGTTTGTATACTTAAAAACGGTGTTTTGTATGCTTTTGCATGCTTAAAACAGCAATTTTATCTTGATTTCACCAACATTAGCTTTTATACACGAGAGAAACATGAATATGACAGTTTAAATACTTAAAAACAGCATTTTGTATGTTTTTGCAAGCTGATAACAGCTATTTTATCTTGATTTTGCAAACATAAACCATTACAAACGACATATACATGAATATGACAGTTTGTATACTAAAAACGGTGTTTTGTATGCTTTTGCATGCCTAAAACAGCAATTTTATCTTGATTTCACAAACATTAGCCATTATACACGACAGAAACATGAATATGACAGTTTAAATACTTGAAAACAGCATTTTGTATGTTTTTGCAAACTGAAAACAGCTATTTAATCTTGATTTTGCAAACATAAGCCATTACACACGACATATACATGAATATGACAGTTTGCATACTTAAAAACGGTGTTTTGTATGCTTTTGCATGCTTAAAACTGCAATTTTATCTTGATTTCACCAACATTAGCCATTATACACGACAGAAACATGAATATGACAGTTTAAATACTTGAAAACAGCATTTTGTATGTTTTTGCAAGCTGAAAACAGCTATTTTATCTTGATTTTGCAAACATAAGCCATTACACACGACATATACATAAATATGACAGTTTGTATACTTAAAAACGGTGTTTTGTATGCTTTTGCATGCTTAAAACAGCAATTTTATCTTGATTTCACCAACATTAGCCATTATACACGACAGAAACATGAATATGACAGTTTAAATACTTGAAAACAGCATTTTGTATGTTTTTGCAAGCTGAAAACAGCTATTTTATCTTGATTTTGCAAACATAAACCATTACACACGACTTATACATGAATATGACAGTTTGTATACTTAAAAACGGTGTTTTGTATGCTTTTGCATGCTTAAAACTGCAATTTTATCTTGATTTCACCAACATTAGCCATTAAACACGACAGAAACATGAATATGACAGTTTAAATACTTGAAAACAG